>LOND01005471.1:5080-19716 GCA_014220965.1 Paragonimus kellicotti
TTACATAGCTTGCTAAGTATGGGGACAATGCTTGGCAAAGTCTAAACAGAAATCGGAGCATGCCGCCGTGACAGGCCTATCACTGGACCGTTCCCTACAGGAACGATAGAAGCGTCTTCAAGCAGCCAAAACTACGGCACATATCAAGACGGACCTTAAGCTTCAGGCAAACCAAAAGTCGTACTTTCTCTTCTCAGCAGTTGATCTTTTACCTCCTCGGCATATCTGGCAGAATGTACCGATTCCTGACTAATTCCTCGCCCATTATCAACAAAACTTTAGAAACCGAGCAGAGGTGATCCATACAAAGAGACCAACTTTCTGTCATTCTTCAAGCTTTTAACTCCCGCAACCCTCATTACACCGGCTACGGAATACTTCCCCACCGAAAGTACGACTTTTGGTTTGCCTGAAGCTTAAGGTCCGTCTTGATATGTGCCGTAGTTTTGGCTGCTTGAAGACGCTTCTATCGTTCCTGTAGGGAACGGTCCAGTGATAGGCCTGTCACGGCGGCATGCTCCGATTTCTGTTGAGACGTTGCCAAGCATTGCCCCCATACTTAGCACGCTAGGTAACGTAACGGGGTCAAGCGACGTTTCGAAGGCATTGGAGCACAATTTGCCTGCGGAAACCATGCTGGGAAGGTCCGGACGGAAGGACGCATTCATATGAGGATGCAGTAAAAACTGTCCCCATATCATTAACCCGCTTTTGCAGATAACTCGATCTCTGAGGTTAACAGCAACCTGTCTGTGCCGTAGAGAGCGCCACTGTCAGTGTCTGGCGTAGAAAGTCCGTCTGTGGAGGCCTGTTCTGTCTTCCTGTCCGAAAATGCACGCTGATCGTCCCCAAAAGCCTTTCGCTTAGAGAATCATTGTGCAGTATTTTCATTCACTTGGACTGCAGCAGCATATAGGGACATTGCGGGTTGGCGCGTTCACAAGCGGTGCTGTGTTAGTCACGCAAACAGGCGTGTTCTATTTTTCTTGAAGCAGGTAGTACATGTAAACAAAAGGGATTTGTCGTAATAAGTATAGCAGACTGATCCGGATTGAGGCCAGTACACTTGAAATGGTACCAGTGAAGACAAGTTAGACAATGTGTTCCGTTTTGAATGGTCATTCGGCTCCAAAACGACAGTATAAACTGGAGATTTGCGATCCGCGAGCACTGTTGTGTGGATCATTGAGGTGGATACGCACAACAGAGAACGTTACAGTTAGGTTGTAATAACAAACCGATAAAATGGTACCTGTAACCATCAACAGAACAAGCTAAACGTTAATCAATAACGAATAACGTTACCTATATATAAACCAGCCTGTGTCATTTGTGGAGTCGAAAAGGCTTTCGGTTGTCGCTGTTTGTGTGCGTTCTGCTTCGCTCTATGATTCGGAAACGTGGCCTGTTCACAACGGAAGATGTCAACAGATTTGCTGCGTTAACCATCGCTGTCTCTGCCAATTCGTCCACATTAAGTAGTAGACTGATCGCGTGAGCAGCACGGCCGTTCGAGGACGTGTATCCTGGAAAGCTCGGGGTGCGCTGTCAGTTGGTCAACTGATCGCGTTGCACAGCCTACGATAGTTGGGTCACATACTCCAGCTGAGCGTTTGCCGTACTGGGCATTACATAACGAGACCACCGACTGTTGGGTAAAACCACGTGGTCGCGTGAAGACCCTGACTGCTCCACTGAGCAAAGTGGGTAGGTGTCGCCTGCCTGGATGGGGTCCTCGTGATCACTCAAACCGCTGGTTAGAGACGCTATCCGAGATGGCGGTGTGTCGCAGTCAATGGCGTACCTGCATCCATACCATTTCTAGTTCTTCCGCTTAGTTCTGTCTTATTATGATCTGTCATTGCCATCATTATTATTTCTGTGACCTTTTCAGCAACATTTTTCTTCTAGGATATTCCACGTCACTGTTGAGGTGAGCGGCAATCCGAGCCACAGTACCTTTTGGTCAGGCTCATGGCTGTTATGATGGATGATGATGTATATGAAGGTTGATGTGCAGAGCACCAATGTGACAATAAAATAAATTCATGAGGACAGCACAGAAATTTAAATCAAACTGCAGTTCACTTCAGTTCGGCCCACCGCACGTGATACTGGTAGCTGGTTCATGTTCATTTTCTTGCATTAGAGAGCTCCAGAGATCTCACCGTGCTGTGAAAAATGGTGAGCAGACTTATCCTTTCAATATAGTAGTGGTTCGAGAAATAATAAAGCCGTATTCCATAGACGGTCGCAAGAGAGACTATCCACTGCATGATCATCTAGTCATACTAAGATCAATATTTGTATCAAAGGGGTTTTCAAATAGTTAGTGGATCCAATACCAGTAACGGTGAATTTCTCCAACATCGATCGCGGTGAGAGAATTTTAGTGGCAACAATCCGGGTTTGTCTTGTTTATGCATTGTTGAATTTACATCCATTAGCTCAAAGCGCGCCGAGTGATGGAGGGAGCCATGACACCTAAAAGTTGAATAGTCAAGCTGCTATACTGACATGGTGAAGCGTGATATTACAAACATCAGAGCTAGTAACCCCAACGATGATGATAATGAGTAGCCCCAGCGTGCAACAGCCTGGTTTGACATCGAAAAATTGGAGTTAGCCTAAGTAGGTGTTCCAAAAAACAGAACGAACAGTCGGACAAGAAGTTCGAGTGCAAAACCTCATCACCTGTGAGTAACCCAATGATCCCTATAACGAAGAAGGAAACGGATTGCTGGTAGTCAGTGACGACGCGCATTGCATGGAGAAGAAAATGGTGTGAGTTCTGGACAGACAGTGAGGGGTTTAACTTCACAGCAGTAATTGAGACGTGACTCAGATCGGAATTGGATGCGTCGGGTTTTTATCTCTCGGGTTACCTTGTCTATCTTGCTGGTCGGCGAGATGAAAGGCTGGAAGCAAGCATTGTGTTACTGGCGCGGCAGCTTAAACGAAAGTGAATTTGAGTACTAATTACGGTTAACTTTCGTGCAGTCTGTTCTGTGGAAGCACTGCAGGCAACTATGCTGGCAGCATGCATATATTTCAGCTCCACAAACTAAGGCGGAGGAGGATGTCTACGAACTCACAACACAGAGCACTGAAACCCTTTCTTGGTGATTTCAGTGTCCCGGGATTTGATTGGAAAGAAAAATTTGCGCTTCCAGAACTTGTTTGAGGATATTTCGCTAACATTTCTTCAGATGAGGACATTAGTTCAACATATAAACCAGCATGTTAGGTGGATGACTGGGCAAACACCTGGTGTGTTGGACCTAGTTATCACCAGGTATCTCAACGACATGACTAATTCAGGAGCGGGTGCCCCCCTGGGTAGGAGTGATCGTGAGATTTTTGCAATTGGTACTCGCAAATAGTGGGCCCAAGCCTCCAGATAAGTGGCATAGATCGTAAAGCAGAATAAGGAGCAAACCTCATGTAATTCGGGTCTGAGGTAAACGTAGTTGATTTCAAGCACTCCTGGGATCTGATCAGAAGTAACTTCCGGATGTCGGTGGGTGCATATCTTGGTGTGTAGATTACAATGACTAGGAATAACACCATGGTGTTGAACACATGTAAACAAGGTCCGAGTCAAAACGTGAGCCGCCTGAATAGGATTCGTTCCTACAGGTAGAAACTTTCGTTGCCTGCAGTATAGGATGACTTAGAGATCTGTCGCTTGCTTACAAAAGGAGGGGTAACTCGATTAGAAGTGAAAATTGACAAAACTGGCAAGGGCTTACGCCAGGTTACACGATAACTACGTTCAGTCCAATGCATCAATACGAGTTACGGTAGGCTGCGGTAAAAGTTAAGGGAGCATAAATGCTACCACAACCATGGTCGGGGCTCAGATCGTTCTCTATTGCCTTGAGAAGGTGCACATCAACGACGGTGGGAGCGCGCTACAGCTATCTACTAATTCAGACCTACTTACATTGGCAGGTGTACCTATAACCGCGAAGGATATAAGGGAGGGACTGGCTGAGTTGGATATTCATAAGGCAACGGAGTCAGATGGTATGCATTTGGCTGACGTCATGGCAAGTTATCTGGCTTCCCATTGACAGCTACCATGAACACAGCCCTATGTAAATTTATGCGTCGACCGTGAAACTATAAGACTTCAGCTGTTTCTATGCAACTGCCGTCGGGGAAATTTCTTATGACACCATGGTTGTCGAAAAATTCACAGAGTGCTGTTCAGTGCCCTTTAATGTGATAATGTCGAACTGACACTATTCTACCTCTGCGAAGCTTTCGGCAACAACTCCTTTTTTGAGGACAGTCAGATTCGACCGTGTAAAACAACTACTTCACGTCAGAAGCAGAGTGAGAGGCGCGTATGATTGGCTTTATTCATCTCAGTTGGCGTGACAGCCGAAATGGAAAGTTTAAGTAGATTACCAACTCAAGGATGAAACAAATACCAAAACAACATTCTTCTCTGCCAAGAAATGTAAGTAGACAATGAGTAGTATGTCACATGGAAGTGGTAGCACATGTGTACACTGGTCGGGGATACAGTATTTGATAGGGAACTTCAATGCGCAATAGGTTTATACGTCTCTGTTTCTTAGATTGTATGTTGAATGTTGCTGTTTGATTAACAATTCGAGATTACCTGGTTGATCATTATTGGAGGATCAGAAGGTGTCAACTGAAGGAATACTGTTATGCAGCTCCGCCATAGGGACATGATTAGAGGGTAGGGGTATGGTCTCTTCGAAATTGTCGATAATCCCTACAAGAGCGTCTCAGGCGTGACTTCTTTTTTAGAGGCTAGCTGATGAACGAAAACTGTTTCCTCCCTACCATTAGAAAAGCGATTGTATGCATACTGGTTGCACTGAAGTAATACGACCTCTTCGACGAGTGGGTCATAGATTATGACATTCTTTTTTAACAACGTCAGTCCAGGTTTGGTCATCATCATCATAGACAGCAATACATCAGTGGTTCACACTGATGCTTGACTGCCACACAACCACGAAGAAGAACAAAGGAAAAAAAACTTATATAGGAAGAAAGAAGAAAACAGAGGGGAGGGGAAGTGGACCTAACTACTAAAAATAGCTACGTCTATATTCAAACATACAACATCAAGGCGCCTACACCTTGCAAACAAACAACCGAGCTGTAAGTGAAAGTAAGGCGTCATCAGCAAGACAGCTTCCTTACGGCTTTCACTGCCCCGCATCATTAAGTCATCGGAACAGTTGTTCTGAAGGTTGACCTTTGGTCATAAAGGAGCAATCTTTCATGTGATGTGGCATTAGATTGCAGGTACACATGAGTGATCTGACGGAGTGCAATGCATCGAGAAGAACAAATTCCCATTGATTGATTGCCAAGTTACGAGATTTCAGGGCGAGCAACACGGTTTTCCAAAGCGTTTCATTCAAACGCTCTACTTGACCGTTACCCTGGGGGTTGTATGGTGTCGTTCTGCTTGTCGCGACTCCCCTTTCGTGAAGAAACTGTTGAACACTGGTCGACATGAATGACGATCCACGGTCAGAATGAATGAACCGACAGAAATATTTAATAACGTTCTCACTAGCCTGATCGGGACATGCAAAAGCAAAAGGTAAGCGAGAATAATCATCGATAACTTTTAGTAAGTAAGGTTTGTGGGTTGCTGATGGTACGGGACCCTCAAAATCAGTGGAAAATCTTTCGAACGGTTCGTGGCTTTTATGAGCTCGCCTCGAGCTTTGGAGAAAATCAGGGTTTGATTTCACAGCACACTGAACATTTGGCAACAACGCTTCGAACTTCTTCCACAGAAAAGGGAGGTTTCTAGCGCGCACGAAGTGCATCAACCGAGAAACACCGGGATGACAAAGCGATTCGTGTAGTCCCTTCAAGTCGATATTTGTCATTAGCGCCCCGCAACAATTACGTGAGAGTGCATCTGCTGCTCAATTATCTTTAGCATATCAATACACAATATCGAACTTGAATGACGACAGTTCCAGGCTTCCAATGTCTTATTTGATCATTCTTGTCTTTTCCTCTGTGCTAATTGACGTAAATAAAAGCGACAGAACGCTGGCCGATAACGAGTTTAAAATGGCTACGAAGTAAAAAAAAAAAGCTTCCACCCACATTGTGAATTCCACGGTAACATAGACTTCCTCTTCTACGGTGGAATGGTATCGTTCACTGGACGACAGACTACGCGAGAAGAAAGCTACCGGTCGACCATTTTGATTCAGAGTGGCTGCGATCGCCACATCAGAGGCGTCTGTCTCGACAACCAAAGGGTGTCGTACTGAACAGTAGAGATAGCGGCTTGGACAGCTCGTCTTTTAAAGTCGCAAAGGACTCCTTGACTTCATTTTGTAGATAGACTATGTTATTATGCACAAGTTTGTTGATTTTCTCTGAGGAGTGTGGTGCCCATCGTGAATGGTAATTGACTAATCCCGCCAATCGTTGCTGTGTTAAAGGCTAAAGTGGAGAATAGATAAATGAATGAATGCCGGCCTACTGTTAATAAACTCACAACTTTAAAGCTAGGCGAATGCATAATTAGATGAGAGCAATTCAACAGGCGAACACCATATGGGACACTGTCGGAAGCTTTGGCGAAGTCGAAGATAGTCTCTGAATTTAGAATATTGTATTTAACCCCCATCAGACCATATTTATTATGCGCAATCGGTTAGGAAGGACGCCATACTGCATAGGAAGGTCATTCTGTAAGAGGTTTAGTAACACGTTCACACGAGCGCCTTGAAAACTAAGATAGCCAGGGATTCTCAATATGCACCAGAGAGAACGCTAGTCCGGAATGTCTTTGAGCGGCTTGCAAAAGGGTTTTGTCAAATTCATTGCTCAGACACTTTATGTACATGCAGCTGAGGACTTTTTCTTCGTTTGAGTGTGAGAAAAGAGATAGGAAGGTGCTAGAAATAGCCTGGAGAAAGAGGGTAATAGTTGATGCAAAAGACCCGGATGGCAGACTCGTAGTACTCGCCTATTCCTGCCAGGTGACCTTGAATAACCTCTTGCGCCAGGCGTTTCACCACGGCTTGTGATTAGGTGAGTGTTCCTGTGAGATGCGCTACCTGCTGATATACGGTGACTGACGCTATTCTGACCGCATCTTTCTTTAGAGCTTTAAGAGGGTGATTTGCCGTTTTCCACCAGGAAAATTTGCATTGGCTATCACGTGGGGCATGTTTTAACTGAGTGAAGTTTGGATCCACACAGAGGATATGTTGCAAGAGCCGATCATCATCATCATAGACAGCAATACATCAGTGGTTCACACTGATGCTTAACTGCCACACAACCACGAAAAAAAAAACCTATATAGGAAGAAAAAGAAAAAAGAGGAGGGGAGGGGAAGTGGACCTAACTACTAAAAATAGCTACGTCTATATTCAAACATACAACATCAAGGCGCCTACACCTTGCAAACAAACAACCGAGCTGTAAGTGAAAGTAAGGCGTCATCAGCAAGACAGCTTCCTTACGGCTTTCACTGCCCCGCATCATTAAGTGCACTCACTTCACAGACAACTCGGACAAACGACAACATTCACGCCACTGAGCTCGATTAGCCGCCATCTCACCTAATGTCTCGAGCCACCGACTTGAGTGAGTCACGAGGGCCCCAACTCGGGAGACGAATCCGACCTACAGTGACCAGTTTCTCCGTGAACGATTTCAGTTGTCTACGACAGGTCATCATCTGACCACCTCGCACCTTGCGCCAGTCGGCCGCAGCGTCGGCAAACAGTGCTCGGTGTGGCAAGCGACTATCTGGCATCCTTAGTACATGACCCATCTCTAAGTCTGTGCAAATGTAGCGACTGAACAAGAGAACTCGTTTGACAATCAGTGCCAAACACCCGCTTCCTAACCTCCTCGTTGCTTACTCGCTGGTGCCACCCGATACGAGCGATTGAACGCAGACATCGGTGGTCAAATACCTGGAGACGGTTCACGTCCTCTATGCCTGAGCAACCAGGTTTCGCTGCCGTAAAGTAATACGGCCCTCACTGTTGTTTGATATACGCGACCCTTAAGCTTTAGGGAAATACCTCTCTGTCGCCATAGGTGTCTCAGATTAGCGAACACCGCCCTAGCCTTGGAAATACGCGCTTCTATTTCATTCCCTACACCTCCGCCGCCACCGCTGATGCAGCTTCCCAGGTACACAAACCGGTCAACAATCTCCATGACTTCATTATCTAACATTACACCTACGTAATCACAACAATCTTGGCGAAGCAGTTTGCATTTTGAGGTTGCAAGGCACATTCCGAAGTACTTAAAAAAACGCGAAATATTGTTCAGCGTTGTTTGTGCCGCTTGAAAGTTATCAAACAACACAATACTTATCGTCAGGTGTGCGTGCTTTGAAGTGTAGGGGGAAATCTAACAAACCGTTCTGGCTTTATACTTCGGGGTGGAAGTATTCCGTAGCGGTGTAAATGAGGGTTGCGGGAGTTAAAAGCTTGAAGAATGACAGAAAGTTGGTCTCTTTGTATGGATCACCTCTGCTCGGTTTCTAAAGTTTTGTTGATAATGGGCGAGGAATTAGTCAGGAATCGGTACATTCTGCCAGATATGCCGAGGAGGTAAAAGATCAACTGCTGAGAAGAGAATGTACGACTTTGGTTGCCTCGAAGCTTAAGGTCCGTCTGATATGTCCGTAAGTCTTTTGGCCGCTTGAAGACGCTGTCTATCGTTCTGTAAGGAACGTCCAGTGGATAGCCTGTCACGGCCGGCATGCTCCGATTTCTGTTGAGACGTTGCCAAGCATTGCCCCCATACTTAGCACGCTAGGTAACGTAACGGGGTCAAGCGACGTTTCGAAGGCATTGGAGCACAATTTGCCTGCGGAAACCATGCTGGGAAGGTCCGGACGGAAGGACGCATTCATATGAGGATGCAGTAAAAACTGTCCCCATATCATTAACCCGCTTTTGCAGATAACTGGATCTCTGAGGTTAACAGCAACCTGTCTGTGCCCGTAGAGAGGCAGCCGTCAGTTGCTGGCGTAGAATCCGTCCTTGGAGGGCCTGTTCTGTCTTCCTGTCCGAAAATGCACGCTGATCGTCCCCAAAAGCCTTTCGCTTAGAGAATCATTGTGCAGTATTTTCATTCACTTGGACTGCAGCAGCATATAGGGACATTGCGGGTTGGCGCGTTCACAAGCGGTGCTGTGTTAGTCACGCGAACAGGCGTGTTCTATTTTTATTGAAGCAGGTAGTACATGTAAACAAAAGGGATTTGTAGTAATAAGTATAGCAGACTGATCCGGATTGAGGCCAGTACACTTGAAATGGTACCAGTGAAGACAAGTTAGACAATGTGTTCCGTTTTGAATGGTCATTCTGCTCCATAAACGACATATAACTGGAGATTTTGCGATCCGCGAGCACTGTTGTGTGGATCATTGAGGTGGATACGCACAACAGAGAACGTTACAGTTAGGTTGTAATAACAAACCGATAAAATGGTACCTGTAACCATCAACAGAACAAGCTAAACGTTAATCAATAACGAATAACGTTACCTATATATAAACCAGCCTGTGTCATTTGTGGAGTCGAAAAGGCTTTCGGTTGTCGCTGTTTGTGTGCGTTCTGCTTCGCTCTATGATTCGGAAACGTGGCCTGTTCACAACGGAGATGTCAACAGATTTGCTGCGTTAACCATCGCTGTCTCTGCCAATTCGTCCACATTAAGTAGTAGACTGATCGCGTGAGCAGCACGGCCGTTCGAGGACGTGTATCCTGGAAAGCTCGGGGTGCGCTGTCAGTTGGTCAACTGATCGCGTTGCACAGCCTACGATAGTTGGGTCACATACTCCAGCTGAGCGTTTGCCGTACTGGGCATTACATAACGAGACCACCGACTGTTGGGTAAAACCACGTGGTCGCGTGAAGACCCTGACTGCTCCACTGAGCAAAGTGGGTAGGTGTCGCCTGCCTGGATGGGGTCCTCGTGATCACTCAAACCGCTGGTTAGAGACGCTATCCGAGATGGCGGTGTGTCGCAGTCAATGGCGTACCTGCATCCATACCATTTCTAGTTCTTTCCGCTAGTTCTGTCTTATTATGATCTGTCATTGCCATCATTATTATTTCTGTGACCTTTTCAGCAACATTTCTTCTTCTAAGATTTACCACGTCGTTGTTGAGGTGAGCGGCAATCCGAGCTACAGTACCTTCTGGTCAGGTTCGTGGCTGTTATGGTGGAGATGATGTATATGAAGGTTGATGTGCAGAGCACCAATGTGACAATAAAATAAATTCATGAGGACAGCACAGAAATTTAAATCAAACTGCAGTTCACTTCAGTTCGGCCCACCGCACGTGATACTGGTAGCTGGTTCATGTTCATTTTCTTGCATTAGAGAGCTCCAGAGATCTCACCGTGCTGTGAAAAATGGTGAGCAGACTTATCCTTTCAATATAGTAGTGGTTCGAGAAATAATAAAGCCGTATTCCATAGACGGTCGCAAGAGAGACTATCCACTGCATGATCATCTAGTCATACTAAGATCAATATTTGTATCAAAGGGGTTTTCAAATAGTTAGTGGATCCAATACCAGTAACGGTGAATTTCTCCAACATCGATCGCGGTGAGAGAATTTTAGTGGCAACAATCCGGGTTTGTCTTGTTTATGCATTGTTGAATTTACATCCATTAGCTCAAAGCGCGCCGAGTGATGGAGGGAGCCATGACACCTAAAAGTTGAATAGTCAAGCTGCTATACTGACATGGTGAAGCGTGATATTACAAACATCAGAGCTAGTAACCCCAACGATGATGATAATGAGTAGCCCCAGCGTGCAACAGCCTGGTTTGACATCGAAAAATTGGAGTTAGCCTAAGTAGGTGTTCCAAAAAACAGAACGAACAGTCGGACAAGAAGTTCGAGTGCAAAACCTCATCACCTGTGAGTAACCCAATGATCCCTATAACGAAGAAGGAAACGGATTGCTGGTAGTCAGTGACGACGCGCATTGCATGGAGAAGAAAATGGTGTGAGTTCTGGACAGACAGTGAGGGGTTTAACTTCACAGCAGTAATTGAGACGTGACTCAGATCGGAATTGGATGCGTCGGGTTTTTATCTCTCGGGTTGCCTTGTCTATCTTGCTGGTCGGCGAGATGAAAGGCTGGAAGCAAGCATTGTGTTACTGGCGCGGCAGCTTAAACGAAAGTGAATTTGAGTACTAATTACGGTTAACTTTCGTGCAGTCTGTTCTGTGGAAGCACTGCAGGCAACTATGCTGGCAGCATGCATATATTTCAGCTCCACAAACTAAGGCGGAGGAGGATGTCTACGAACTCACAACACAGAGCACTGAAACCCTTTCTTGGTGATTTCAGTGTCCCGGGATTTGATTGGAAAGAAAAATTTGCGCTTCAGAACTTGTTTGAGGATATTTCGCTAACATTTCTTCAGATGAAGGACATTAGTTCAACATATAAACCAGCATGTTAGGTGGATGACTGGGCAAACACCTGGTGTGTTGGACCTAGTTATCACCAGGTATCTCAACGACATGACTAATTCAGGAGCGGGTGCCCCCCTGGGTAGGAGTGATCGTGAGATTTTTGCAATTGGTACTCGGCAAATAGTGGGCCCAAGCCTCCAGATAAGTGGCATAGATCGTAAAGCAGAATAAGGAGCAAACCTCATGTACTTCGGGTCTGAGGTAAACGTAGTTGATTTCAAGCACTCCTGGGATCTGATCAGAAGTAACTTCCGGATGTCGGTGGGTGCATATCTTGGTGTGTAGATTACAATGACTAGGAATAACACCATGGTGTTGAACACATGTAAACAAGGTCCGAGTCAAAACGTGAGCCGCCTGAATAGGATTCGTTCCTACAGGTAGAAACTTTCGTTGCCTGCAGTATAGGATGACTTAGAGATCTGTCGCTTGCTTACAAAAGGAGGGGTAACTCGATTAGAAGTGAAAATTGACAAAACTGGCAAGGGCTTACGCCAGGTTACACGATAACTACGTTCAGTCCAATGCATCAATACGAGTTACGGTAGGCTGCGGTAAAAGTTAAGGGAGCATAAATGCTACCACAACCATGGTCGGGGCTCAGATCGTTCTCTATTGCCTTGAGAAGGTGCACATCAACGACGGTGTGGAGCGCGCCACAGCTATCTACTAATTCAGACCTACTTACATTGGCAGGTGTACCTATAACCGCGAAGGATATAAGGGAGGGACTGGCTGAGTTGGATATTCATAAGGCAACGGAGTCAGATGGTATGCATTTGGCTGACGTCATGGCAAGTTATCTGGCTTCCCATTGACAGCTACCATGAACACAGCCCTATGTAAATTTATGCGTCGACCGTGAAACTATAAGACTTCAGCTGTTTCTATGCAACTGCCGTCGGGGAAATTTCTTATGACACCATGGTTGTCGAAAAATTCACAGAGTGCTGTTCAGTGCCCTTTAATGTGATAATGTCGAACTGACACTATTCTACCTCTGCGAAGCTTTCGGCAACAACTCCTTTTTTGAGGACAGTCAGATTCGACCGTGTAAAACAACTACTTCACGTCAGAAGCAGAGTGAGAGGCGCGTATGATTGGTTTTATTCATCTCAGTTGGCGTGACAGCCGAAATGGAAAGTTTAAGTAGATTACCAACTCAAGGATGAAACAAATACCAAAACAACATTCTTCTCTGCCAAGAAATGTAAGTAGACAATGAGTAGTATGTCACATGGAAGTGGTAGCACATGTGTACACTGGTCGGGGATACAGTATTTGATAGGGAACTTCAATGCGCAATAGGTTTATACGTCTCTGTTTCTTAGATTGTATGTTGAATGTTGCTGTTTGATTAACAATTCGAGATTACCTGGTTGATCATTATTCGAGGATCAGAAGGTGTCAACTGAAGGAATACTGTTATGCAGCTCCGCCATAGGGACATGATTAGAGGGTAGGGGTATGGTCTCTTCGAAATTGTCGATAATCCGTACAAGAGCGTCTCAGGCGTGACTTCTTTTTTAGAGGCTAGCTGATGAACGAAAACTGTTTCCTCCCTACCATTAGAAAAGCGATTGTATGCATACTGGTTGCACTGAAGTAATACGACCTCTTCGACGAGTGGGTCATAGATTATGACATTCTTTTTTAACAACGTCAGTCCAGGTTTGGTCATCATCATCATAGACAGCAATACATCAGTGGTTCACACTGATGCTTGACTGCCACACAACCACGAAGAAGAACAAAGAAAAAAAAAACTTATATAGGAAGAAAGAAGAAAACAGAGGAGGGAGGGGAAGTGGACCTAACTACTAAAAATAGCTACGTCTATATTCAAACATACAACATCAAGGCGCCTACACCTTGCAAACAAACAACCGAGCTGTAAGTGAAAGTAAGGCGTCATCAGCAAGACAGCTTCCTTACGGCTTTCACTGCCCCGCATCATTAAGTCATCGGAACAGTTGTTCTGAAAGTTGACCTTTGGTCATAAAGGAGCAATCTTTCATGTGATGTGGCATTAGATGCAGTACACATGAGTGACCTGACGGAATGTAATGCATCAAGAAGAAGGAATTCCCATTGATTAATTGCCAAGTTACGAGGTTTCAAGGCTAGCAACACGGTTTTCAAAAGCTTTTTCGTTATAGACGCTCTACTTGACCGTTACCCTGGGGGTTGTATGGTGTCGTTCTGCTTGTCGCGACTCTCATTTCATGAAGAAACTGTTGGAACACTGGTCGACATGAATGACGATCCACGGTCAGAATGAATGAACCGACAGAAATATTTAATAACGTTCTCACTAGCCTGATCGGGACATGCAAAAGCAAAAGGTAAGCGAGAATAATCATCGATAACTTTTAGTAAGTAAGGTTTGTGGGTTGCTGATGGTACGGGACACTCAAAATCAGTGGAAAATCTTTCGAACGGTTCGTGGCTTTTATGAGCTCGCTTCGAGCTTTGGAGAAAATCAGGGTTTTATTTCACAGCACACAGAACATTTGGCAACGACGCTTCGAACCTCTTTCACAAAACACTGGAGGTTTCTAGCGCGCACGAAGTGCACCAACCGAGAAACACCAGGATGACAAAGCGATTCGAGTAGTCCCTGCAAATCAATATTTGTCATTAGTGTCCCGCAAAAGTTACGTGAGAATGAATCTGCTGCTCAATTATCTTTAGCATATCAATACACAATATCGGATTTGAATGACGACAGTTCCAGTTTCCAATGTCTTATTTGATCATTCTTGTCTTTTCCTCTGTGCTAATTGACGTAAATAAAAGCGACAGAACGCTGGCCGATAACGAGTTTAAAATGGCTACGAAGTAAAAAAAAAAAAAAGCTTCCACCCACTTGTGAATTCCACGGTAACATAGACTTCCTCTTCTACGGTGGAATGGTATCGTTCACTGGACAACAGACTATGCGAAAAGAAAGCTACTGGTCGACCATTTCGATTCGGAGTGGCTACGATCGCCCCATCAGAGGCGTCTTTCTCGACAACCAAAAGGGTGTTGTACTGAACAGTTGAGATTGCGGCGTTGGACAGCTCGTCTTTTAAAGTCGCAAAGGACTCCTTGACCTCATTTTGTAGATAGACTATGTTATTATGCACAAGT
>LOND01005472.1:16865-34114 GCA_014220965.1 Paragonimus kellicotti
ATTGACTACGGTCCTGTTGAGTTGCCTAAACCACAAAGAGTAGCAGCTGGTTCCCATAACTGCTATTGTAATTGTCTTTAACGGTAGAATAACGAATTAGTCAGCTTTGACTATCTTTCGTGGCGGTGATCGGTACTGCCGGCTAGATCTGACGACAGCGAAACTCGTGTCTAGTTGTTTCCTTTTCGGAAGGGGATGGCTTGAAAGTCTGTCCAAATGCGAAAACTGTATTCAACTCTGAATGATGTCCAATTCGTAATTCCCCGTCAGTTTACCTTCGATGAGGCTTACTGCACCAACACTCCGTTGCATACTGTCAAGAAGCTCTTTAATGTGTACTCGTTTTATCTACTGTCATGCTACTCTCTGTTGCAACTGAGTATACAGTTCCGTTATCATGAAAGCCGCACTGGGAACGTAATTCCAAAGGTCTTGTATAGGCTCGAGGTCAGATGATGCCCAAAGCCAAGGTATGTAGCCAATATTGCCATGATTTTAAAGTTTGTGGAAGGCTGTTTCAGTGGGCGAGTACAGTGTTACCCTGATCTGTTCGGTAATTCGGATTGGACGAGTTCGTGACCAAATGTTCCCGCAGTGACTTTTCATGACGAGTCATTGATGGTGTTTTCGTGAGGTCCGATTCACTTCTTCCAGTTAATCCAGCACAGTTCACCAAAGAGGAAGGAAACTAGTGATTTGGTTGTACAAGGTTTCGGAACTAACAAGATTCCGTGTTGGATATGAGGTTCCAAAAGACTCACGAGCAAAGATATAGGCATGTGTAGCTTTGTAACTAGACCTAAATGAATATTTGCTGGATATGCATTTAGAATGATTAATATACGGATGATTGTGAAAATGAGGCAGATGCTTTGGAAGTAGGCCGCAGACTGTTGGGAGTAGTAAACTCAGTGAGATAGGTAGAGGCATCACTATCACGGTGGTTACTACAGATATGCAGTAACAAGTGGCTTTATACTTATTACCCGCACTGTGAAGTAAAGCCGAGGTCGTGTTCAGAATCTATCATGAAACAAGACAGTTTCACTCATGATAAACACGCGAATCCATTGATCAACCCCTTCGTCTATCTTCCTCAGTCGATGACTTGTTTGATCTCATTGGATGCCCTGTCATCCGTCTTGTGTCCGTTATGTTGATTTTCAATCCACTGATGTTGCTCAGTTTGTTGGTCGTTTCCCGCCTGCTAATTGGTTGTTTGATGCTGGTCATCGTGTTCGATCGTTCCAACCGGTGCACACCATTATTTGACCACCATCTCGCACGGTTATCGTTGAGTATATCGAGCTTTGCTGATTGGTCTGGCGCTGTGTCTGTTCGAACCGATAATGAACGTTGATTACAAGTACCGCATACGGATTAGGTGTTATTGTACGTTGCGACCCTAGTCCGGATGGATATCACGGAAGGTGCGCAAAATATAGCGAAATGGTTTGACTATCCGTGCCAATATCACTCAGCTGTTACGTGTCTCAGATACCGCATGTTTTGGATACTAATAGGTTCATGATGACGAATTAAATGAAGGCGACTAATGCTAAACTAGCTGTCAAATTGCTGATACGTCATGAATCACCCGGTTCAGATGAAATCTCCAACCCTTCTTATAGATGAGGCCCAGCCTTAGTCTAATGCTCGACGGATTTTCTCCGGAGACTGCGAATCAGTTAATTTGTCCCAGTCGACCGGATGGACCAACATCATCTCCATTTTCAAAAGAGATTCACATCATTCGTTTGCAAACCATCGAGGAGTCAGCCTCACTCCTTTTACGTTGATTCTGATTCGACGTAATTTACTGAATAAACTAAGCGTAACGCGTCAGCAACACATCCGTAAGGAGCAAGCTGGGTTTCACCCGGCCGTGACCACAGTGACCACATCGCCACAATTTAACACATTTAAACCGTCATTCATTTTTAGGAGTTTGGTAACCAGTCTGTATGAGGATCTTTATGAACGTTTCGGCCCGATTTTTGATCCAGTTTGCAAAGCTAGCTGCACTCTGAGACTGTTCATCAACGAAGGATGTGTCCGAGAAGTATGTTACCGTCCTGAGGACAAATTAATGTCAGGGTTGGAGCATATGGTAGCCGATCGTCGATTTACAATATCTCAAGTGGGTTGTGACAGGGTTGCGCAATCCCCCTTTCTTACCTGATATTATAATGGGGTATATCCTAGAGCGACCAATGTGGAAACGGTTCCAAACTCTGGACTTCGAGATCTGGATTATGTTGCTCTAATCTGGGGGAGGGGGTTCACGAGTAACAAAGCGGTTTTGACGGATTGGGACCTTCAGTTCATTTTCATAGGACGTTGTTTAGTGGCATGAATGCAGTGATAGTAAAGCTTGCTTCAGTAGGACGTACACAGCTTCGGAGATTAAAACTCATCTGCGGTCATTCTTGTCGGGAATATCGCCGAGCTTCCAATCATTTTTTTCTCATTTTGCATCCTTTTTTTACACTTCGTGGGACATTTTTTATTCTCTCATGTGTCACGTTTACTATCGTGCGTTCCTAATCATTGCTTATATATTATATATATATATATATAATATATCTAAAAGTATATAAGTATATATATATATATATATATATAAAGCAGGAATTAGAATATGCACGCTGGACGTTCTTAAATGACTTTCTACTTCCTCTACTCCGAAGCTGTACTGGCATAACCAATGATTCGATTCAGTTCCGCGCATATAAAGCTGGGTGCCATTTTATTGCGCGATTTTCGCCGTACTATCCATGTTAGCACAAGTTTGAACTATTATATTTCGGGTACTCAAGAACCATTCTCCGCCATACCAGGAAAATTTCCAAAATGGGCTACAAATGGTGAAGAAGCTTTCTACTTTCTAAAGGACGGTAAATGCTTGCATGGATAATTATTTCTTTTTAATAGGTGCAAATGTTTTCATACACGGAGGTGCGGCCACACCAAGTCTACTTATACAAGAACTTTATGACTATGTGATGGCAAAAAACTCTGAAAGATATTAAATTGTTTCACATTCACACAGAAGGTGTTTATCCATTCAATGATGTCGCAGCTCAAGGACACTTCCGTTCCACATCTTTGTTCACAGGTCCGATACCATCAATGCTTCCCTAATCTTCTCGTAGGAAGTAATTGTCGGGCAGCCATACGGGAAGGTCGTGCAGATTACACACCTATTTTCCTCAGTGAAATTCCTCTTCTATTTCGCCGAAGGCATATACAGCTTGATTTGGCCATTATCAATGTGACTCCACCTGATAAGCACGGGTTCTGCTTCCCTGGGTCCGAGTGTGGATGTAACCCGATCAGCTATCCAAAACGCCAAACATATTGTGGGTAGGCTAATCTTTACGGGCTGTGTACGGCAATACAGCACAGGTTAACGATCAACTTCCTCTTACCCGAGGAGATGCCAGTATTCACTTTAGTAATCTGACTGTCCTGCGCACGGGATCTCAGCCCTGTCATCAGATGGCGCCTCGAGAATCCTCTGAGGTTGAAGACAAGATCGGATCGATAATTGCTGAAAACCTCGTGGAGGATGGGGCTACTTTGCAAACAGGTTGGTGTTTCTCTGATTTAAGATTTTTCCAGAATGTCCTTTTCTCATTAATGGGTAGGTTAAACCTGAAACTGCCCATTTCCAGAAGCAATTGTTTAGTCCTCGTTTGTCTCCAAAACCCACCCTTGGTTTGTTCGTTCTGTCTGTCCCCGGAGATTGATCGCGTCTTTGGCATTATTGTGATCCACTCTAGTGAGCTTAGCTCTGACTGATTTAGTAGTAGTGGTACCAGCTACTTAACATAATGTCACTGGTTCACATGCGTCCTTTTTTACTTTTGCCCTTCTGATGTTACCCGAATCACATTGCCCTAACACCGAGTGCAAATACCGTTTAGTAAGTAGGTTGCGAGGATTTTGTCGTCGGTCCCATTGTTTGATACCTATCTTGCTGAACAACTCATTGTCCAGAATTATATATATATATATATATATATATATATATATATATATATATATCACTAACACGTCACCGCAACCAACTCTTGTGTGTATCCCGCCCCACCTGAACTGTTGCTTCATTTACTCCCCCAGGTATTGGTGCTATTCCAGACGCAGTCCTCGCGAAGTTGACTAATCACCGACATTTGGGTGTGCATACAGAAATGTTCTCTGACGGTGTCGTTTCACTTTTGCAAGTGGGTGCGATTACGAACGCCTACAAAAAGATGCGTCCTGGTAAATTGGTTAGCAGCTTTGTCGTTGGGACAAAGAAGGTGTTCGAGTTCTTGGACGACAATCCCCTGGTTGGTAAGTGATTTGTGTCCATCGCTTCTTTTATCGGAAACGATTCATAACATCACAGAGACAATACACTGGTCGTTCGAACCTCATTATACTTACAGTTTTGCACCTAAGGCGACAGCAGAGTTAGTACCCGCCTTTCTCCTAATTTCTAACGAGGTTTTCGATTCTCTGCTGATATCCTCTTTAGGACTGTCAAACTGGATGGAATGTATTTGAGAAGTATGGTAAGGTCGTTAAGACAACTTACCGACTACCTCGAGTTTGGTTTGGGTTTATGAATACTTGTTACATTTAATATGGTGTGCGACAGGGTATCCCGGACTCCTCTTTCTTACTGAATTTAACATTTTAGACGACGTTGCGGTCACTTATGGATATGAAGATGCAAAACTCCTCCTACGTACCATAGTATGTCTTATTCTGTGCAATCAATGTTGACTTAATTCGCTGTACCACACGGACAACTCGACGCATCCTCAATCACTTCATCTTGCCATTCCTGTGTTTAATGTGACCTTTGCATCTGTCAAATTCCAGTTTTTGTTACGGGTACTCCGTTTTTCCACTTACTGATGCCTTCGAGCTATTGAAAGTAGTCGAGATGTTCACCCACCTTGACAATTATGGCAACTCTTGTAGATCGTCTGATTATATCTCAGTTCGCATGGCTAAAGCCCGAACAGCGTGGCACAAAGTGAGTACTTCTTTGAAATTCAGGGTGTGCACTGCGACTGTGCTATCTGCGTTCTCGTACGGTCAAGTAATGTAGATAACCGGCGTGGATCATAGATATATTGTCTGTTTTTGGCCACCGGTGTCTCCGAAAGATTTGATGTATGTAATGGATATGGCCTATCTGCAAGGACAAAGTTTTCCGGCTTGTTTTTTTTGTGTATGGCCGTCCTTTTTCTCAGGCTATCCTGGCTCGTGTGTTTCATGGTCATATCAGTTCATTCGTTTTCACGTCGCTGTGCTTGCGACTCCTGAGTTATGCTAGAACAGATGGTCTGTTAGCCAATTTATGATCTGGGCCAACTTGACAATGTCCTTAACACCAACTATGGAACGTTTTGAGCTTCAAAGCTGGGATCCAAATATTTACGGTCTTTAGTTGACGGCTTGTTCCTTTTAATGTGAAGTGGTCCATGGACTTCCTGTACTCGCCGCCTGTTCCCTCTCTTTGTGAGTAGTATGTTTTATGACATTGTGCCCATGTGAAGGTCGCTTTGGCCGCCATCTTGAATTTGGACATTTTCTGCTTATGCTCGACCGCTGACGGTCGAAAACTCTCTCGGGACGTACCATTTCGAACGTATGTGACATTTCATATTGATTCCATATATCTACTCTATATTTGTTGATATCCATGTATTTTCTATTATAGAAACATTACCGAGCTGTTTGCGGTCGTTATCAGTTTGATTTGACCTCGGGGTGTTAAGTTCTAGTGGTACCCAGCTGACCTCTGAAGTGAAACGCAGAGCAGGATTCTACACATGGCGTTTATCAAACGAGTCGCTGTGCCATTCAAATTAGCGTTCTTTACATCAGCCCTGCCTGCCGTGGAGGTCTCATGTGTAACGCCGCTTAACCATGTTTGCGTGAACACCGGATAAGTCTTTATTTTCATTCGTATGCATTTTTCCCTTCTGGTTCAATACGTTCCGTCTCGTAACTGTACAGACACTGACTTTTTGTCATTTATCGCTTGTTTCACAGACAAGATTCATCTCTGTAAGTACATTTAATTGAACGTACACGCAGATTAAAATAGATTATTCTCAACTAGTTGAAAACACAGTTCAGTACAGTAAATTAAAGTTGCCCTGTCTCATAATTATACGAACATCACGATTCAACTGAATAGTGGCGTAATAAAATGGAATGTGCCTCCTACCTTTTTATTCGTTAAGTTTCACTCACTTTGCGCAGATGCATTGACGACCTGATGAATAGTTTTACCCGTTCGACGAATTGAGAAAGAATTTCCTATTGCCTAAACAGCGCCAGTTTGAAAGTGATCAATTAGTGATTCGGGCTACCTTCATTTTCAATGGGAGATATGAAAAGGCCCTCCCGAAATAGAATTAATGCGCATACTTTACTGCACACGCATTCCCGCAACATTTATTGTCGTTCTTAGTTTTACTGTCAGCTGGACACAGGACGTCTCAACATTACCATACTACTGACACGGTACACATATGGTTAAGTTAGCATTAAATTGATCAACTTATCATGCGCTTGGTCCAGATCAGGCTTGTTAGTTAGATGTTGATTGATTGATGACTTTGTGCATTAGATTATCATCTACTCTACATTCTTAGTTCAAAAAAAATTTCATTCACTTGTCTGTTCTGTTTCGTTTTGTGTACGTAGGTTGTCACATGACCCATTTTATTCATCGGCGGTAATTCAGTAGTGGTTCACAATAAAGCTTAACTACAGTTTACTCACAAAAAAGATGAAGATGCGCATGTCCATAGTTTAAGGACAAAAGGGTGGGAAGGAGTGAGACTTAATGCATAACAAACTCTGTTGCAAGTGAAAGTGGCCTATGGAACACAATTTTTCTGGAGCCTTTACTACTCCGATTTATGGATTGTGTTTACCTCATGGACAGGTCATCGAACTAAAGGCACCATTCACAACGATTGGCCTCAACGTCGCCAACTGTTATCTATGAGAAGTGTCCCTGTCCATATGACGATTCTGACCCACAGTGCCTTGTCTGTTGATTACACGTTCTTCAATGTAGTGCGTTTCTAATGCTGATAGGTTCCCGTAGCTGTTTATGATGATGCCCTCAACTTCAAGCCGGAAATTTAACAACTCACCGCCAAGGTAATATTCGTATCTTCACAACAACTATTGTTTTTGTTGTTGTTTACTCTGCACATGTTAGAAAAACTATCATAACAATCAGGAATATTAAAAAGAACTAATTCATCAACCTCCACTACCCTTAGCATGTGTATAAGACGCTGATGATGACACAACCACGCTTTCTCTCTCCACCCTTATACCACAATGTCTGCCTTTCCATCGTTATTGTTACGTGACATCGGTATCCACTTGACGCATTTACCGCTTGCTCCCACGGTATGCTCTTACCATGAGATCATGATCGCTCCCAAACATCCTCAAACTTCGTTTAATGCCACATTTGCATTACCGTTAACTTATGAGACTTCATTTTTGCGATGTTCTATTATCGTCTGCCAGCCCACAGTTCTTCTTCTTGAAGTGTTTTGAAAATGTTTCGATGAAAGCACAGAACTCCCTCGAAGGTTTTATGATCTACAATTCTTAGGTCAACTTCATATCTCATGAGCCTCCTTCGAAATGACTTTCGTTGTACCGCGTTTACAACTACGTTTTCAGACATGTGTGATGTCCAGTGGGTCAATTCTCCGGTTGTGATTGCTCAGAATCCAAAACCAGTAGCGATCAACTCTTGCATTGAAATCGACCTGACTGGTCAAGTCTTCCTCCGATTCCATTGGGACGGCCATCTACTCGGGTGAGTTAGGCTGTGTGAATCCACAAATGTGTCCTCTTGCGTCTCCATTTCCATTGGCGTATCATCCCTCTGCTCACGGTAGCTAGGTGGTATCAGTTCCAAACCCTGATTACCACCACTGCTCCACAGGTTATTCTAAAAGTTTAAGGGGTAGTTTCGAAGGAGCAAGCTTGATTTTGCGCAGGCCGCAGATTAATTAGTCAATTCTTCACGCTTCATCGGCTGTGTAAGTGTTATTACACCAGTCGGTAGTCCTGGACTTCATTTCTGCCTACGGAGATGTTTACTGGAATTCCTCGTTGAAGTTTGGAATATCTGATAAGTGTCTATACATTGTATACTATACATATATACCATGTTTCATGTAGTAAGAGCACTTAGTGTGGAGGGACTTTTGTGCATTAGAAACGCACAGACGGCCACACACCATTTCTGTTCACTCTGTACGGCACTTTGCGCACTACTATTTAAGCATCGAGATGTGTATAAAAATGAACACATAAGCAGGAAGTATTGCATCAGAACCAACCGGACTATGTATAAAACTATACAAACGGTAGTTGGTGCAGATCCAAAGGCGTACAGACCTCAAACACACGGAGTGCATATATACATATATATATACTCGCCTGGGGAAGCGGTATCGTTTACTCACTACCACTGAGCACACCCTCAGGTTGCGCATCGAAGACCACTCCTCATGTAGCTGTGTACTGTAAGATCGATAGATTCGCCTTGCGATTGATCACTCGTTGTGGTGCCGTATGTACTGCTGCACGTGAATAGTCTTGCTCGAAGCCGTTAATCTGAATTTCGATCTTCCATGTATTGTAGGTTAATGTGTTCATCTCTAATTTCTTGGTTTGTTATACTCACTGTTTTTCAACCCACACTCTAATCCGCATACCCATTCCAGGCCTAATGAAAGCGTAACTGCTCTTCTTGCTGGTGCTTCATCACTACCGTCTTGTTATGAAACTTCGAACTGTTTTACTTCAAATGCCTTATTCATTTCCGCCTAGGTTTCGGTGGTCAAGTCGATTTTCTCCGTGGTGCTGCTCTCAGTCTGGATGGCGAAGGCAAACCGATAATTGCGGTACCATCGACCACGAAACGAGGCGAATCCAAAATTGTTCCCCATCTGAAGCTGGGTGGAGGTGTGGTCACCACTCGGGCCCATGTTCATTATGTCGTAACTGAATTTGGCATTGCTTATTTATTCGGACGTAACCTACGGCAGCGTGCCCATGCTCTGATTCAAATAGCACATCCTGATCATAGGTAAGTGTGTGCATATGCCTGTTTTTTTTTGTCGTTTACTTGACTTGTAATCAGTTGACCGTGTAACAAAAGTGCGCAGTCTGTGATGGTTAGGTCATATACTGCATGTGCTGACTAAGTGGCTCGTGCATTCAGCATTACTCATAGGCACTACCATGGGTTAAAAGACATCATTAGGCAGCAGGCAATGACTTCGTCACGGCTGCTGGCTGCTCTGACCAATTTTTTTTTAAAAAATTTTCCAGTTTGCGTACTATTTCAAAACGAAGTTCTAATTAATAAAGTCGGATGAACCTATTTTGAACAACTCTATGAAATACAAATTCTCCTCTTAAATAAGTCCTTGTGACATTTTGTATTGCTTCTTATACCTTGTACTTAGTCTGTGGTCAGACACTGTTCTCCAACTAATCCTTTCGTTAGGTGTATCGTTGGCATGTGAATGTTCGTCAGTACATTTTCAACGTTTGTGTGGTGTTAGTTGAACCAGTCTTTCAGCTGTCGACAATGATTATATACATACACACATTTCAATCTCTGATCTTCGTCCGCAGTTGCAGTGCTTGGGATTGTCGTTGATTAATTAATGAATACAATATCTGATAAGTGTCTATGCATTGTATACTATACATATATACCATGTTTCATGTAGTAAGAGCACTTAGTGTGGAGGGACTTTTGTGCATTAGAAACGCACAGACGGCCACACACCATTTCTGTTCACTCTGTACGGCACTTTGCGCACTACTATTTAAGCATTGAGGATGACGATTCTGACCCACAGTGCCTTGTCTGTTGATTACACGTTCTTCAATGTAGTGCGTTTCTAATGCTGATAGGTTCCCGTAGCTGTTTATGATGATGCCCTCAACTTCAAGCCGGAATTTAACAACTCACCGCCAAGGTAATATTCGTATCTTCACAACAACTATTGTTTTTGTTGTTGTTTACTCTGCACATGTTAGAAAAACTATCATAACAATCAGGAATATTAAAAAGAACTAATTCATCAACCTCCACTACCCTTAGCATGTGTATAAGACGCTGATGATGACACAACCACGCTTTCTCTCTCCACCCTTATACCACAATGTCTGCCTTTCCATCGTTATTGTTACGTGACATCGGTATCCACTTGACGCATTTACCGCTTGCTCCCACGGTATGCTCTTACCATGAGATCATGATCGCTCCCAAACATCCTCAAACTTCGTTTAATGCCACATTTGCATTACCGTTAACTTATGAGACTTCATTTTTGCGATGTTCTATTATCGTCTGCCAGCCCACAGTTCTTCTTCTTGAAGTGTTTTGAAAATGTTTCGATGAAAGCACAGAACTCCCTCGAAGGTTTTATGATCTACAATTCTTAGGTCAACTTCATATCTCATGAGCCTCCTTCGAAATGACTTTCGTTGTACCGCGTTTACAACTACGTTTTCAGACATGTGTGATGTCCAGTGGGTCAATTCTCCGGTTGTGATTGCTCAGAATCCAAAACCAGTAGCGATCAACTCTTGCATTGAAATCGACCTGACTGGTCAAGTCTTCCTCCGATTCCATTGGGACGACCATCTATTCGGGTGAGTTAGGGATGCATGAACCACAAGTGTGTCCTCTTGCGTCTCCATTTCCATTGGCGTATCATCCCTCTGCTCACGGTAGCTAGGTGGTATCAGTTCCAAACCCTGATTACCACCACTGCTCCACAGGTTATTCTAAAAGTTTAAGGGGTAGTTTCGAAGGAGCAAGCTTGATTTTGCGCAGGCCGCAGATTAATTAGTCAATTCTTCACGCTTCATCGGCTGTGTAAGTGTTATTACACCAGTCGGTAGTCCTGGACTTCATTTCTGCCTACGGAGATGTTTACTGGAATTCCTCGTTGAAGTTTGGAATATCTGATAAGTGTCTATGCATTGTATACTATACATATATACCATGTTTCATGTAGTAAGAGCACTTAGTGTGGAGGGACTTTTGTGCATTAGAAACGCACAGACGGCCACACACCATTTCTGTTCACTCTGTACGGCACTTTGCGCACTACTATTTAAGCATCGAGGTGTGTATAAAATGAACACATAAGCAGGAAGTATTGCATCAGAACCAACCGGACTATGTATAAAACTATACAAACGGTAGTTGGTGCAGATCCAAAGGCGTACAGACCTCAAACACACGGAGTGCATATATACATATATATATACTCGCCTGGGGAAGCGGTATCGTTTACTCACTACCACTGAGCACACCCTCAGGTTGCGCATCGAAGACCACTCCTCATGTAGCTGTGTACTGTAAGATCGATAGATTCGCCTTGCGATTGATCACTCGTTGTGGTGCCGTATGTACTGCTGCACGTGAATAGTCTTGCTCGAAGCCGTTAATCTGAATTTCGATCTTCCATGTATTGTAGGTTAATGTGTTCATCTCTAATTTCTTGGTTTGTTATACTCACTGTTTTTCAACCCACACTCTAATCCGCATACCCATTCCAGGCCTAATGAAAGCGTAACTGCTCTTCTTGCTGGTGCTTCATCACTACCGTCTTGTTATGAAACTTCGAACTGTTTTACTTCAAATGCCTTATTCATTTCCGCCTAGGTTTCGGTGGTCAAGTCGATTTTCTCCGTGGTGCTGCTGTCAGTCTTGATGGCGAAGGCAAACCGATAATTGCGGTACCATCGACCACGAAACGAGGCGAATCGAAAATTGTTCCCCATCTGAAGCTGGGTGGAGGTGTGGTCACCACTCGGGCCCATGTTCATTATGTCGTAACTGAATTTGGCATTGCTTATTTATTCGGACGTAACCTACGGCAGCGTGCCCATGCTCTGATTCAAATAGCACATCCTGATCATAGGTAAGTGTGTGCATATGCCTGTTTTTTTGTCGTTTACTTGACTTGTAATCAGTTGACCGTGTAACAAAAGTGCGCAGTCTGTGATGGTTAGGTCATATACTGCATGTGCTGACTAAGTGGCTCGTGCATTCAGCATTACTCATAGGCACTACCATGGGTTAAAAGACATCATTAGGCAACAGGCAATGACTTCGTCCACGGCTGCTGGCTGCTCTGACCAATTTTTTTTTAAAAAATTTTCCAGTTTGCGTACTATTTCAAAACGAAGTTCTAATTAATAAAGTCGGATGAACCTATTTTGAACAACTCTATGAAATACAAATTCTCCTCTTAAATAAGTCCTTGTGACATTTTGTATTGCTTCTTATACCTTGTACTTAGTCTGTGGTCAGACACTGTTCTCCAACTAATCCTTTCGTTAGGTGTATCGTTGGCATGTGAATGTTCGTCAGTACATTTTCAACGTTTGTGTGGTGTTAGTTGAACCAGTCTTTCAGCTGTCGACAATGATTATATACATACACACATTTCAATCTCTGATCTTCGTCCGCAGTTGCAGTGCTTGGGATTGTCGTTGATTAATTAGTGAATACAAGTGGAGGGCAATGCTTATCTTTGTATTGTGGGCTGTCAACATTCTGAGGTGAAAGAAATGAACCCGGTTTTCGGGTTACTAGAATTGTCCGGTTTGTGGACATTGTGCACTCCTCCGTGCTGCGCATTAAAGAATCGATTTGTTGGGGGAATGTGTAATCACGTCATCACCACCAAAGCGTAGCTAATTCACGTCTGCTAACCGTGATCGTGATAAATATCACATGGATTTTACAGTAGTACTTGTTCGCCTATGTTACCTCTGTTGAAGAGTTTATTTGTTTCAACTTGGTACACACGCCTGCAATCGTGTTTCAGCAGACAACTTGTAACGGTGGCGAGGGTCTCGAGGGTACGTGTAAAAATACCGGTACTCAGTTAATTGGGTTTACTAGATCCGTACCGTTAAATGCCTCTCCAGGCTATGGATTGGGAAATGGCCATCCGCGTGGGCGTTAATCGCAGAGTAACCGATGTTCTGTCGGTAGGTAAGCGATAGTACTATTAAGGATTTGACAACCGGGTCTTCTATGAAGTTCTAAACAAACTTTTTCATGATACTACTACTTGGCACATGTTACCCAGCCACAAAAGTGCTACCGGATAGTGTCTCGCTTATGAGACGTACTCACTGTTCTGAGTATTCGACATTAGAGGTAGTCGAAGAGATCAGGTCCCCGGAGGCTTCATCAGCGCTCGGATGACGTTTTCTTGCGCCATTCGTGGCGCTGGTATAGTCATTCTTAATGTGGAAGACCGAGTGTATACATAGCCATTTTAGAATCGCGATATCTGGCATATTCGCGCAGAGCATGTTGGTGAAGCGTATCTTTCAAGCTATGAGCTTCTCCGAAGTATTAGCGGTGTGTGTTGGGAATAGTGTCGGTAGTGACAGTTTCCCGATATGTGTTCTGGACGTGAAGACATAGTTGACCGGTCGGCTCTGAGGATTGTTCAACGCCGCCTTTGTCTACACGCAAGAAAAGAAGACGATCTTGATAGCCACTCGTTTGAGTTGCAGATTACTTATAACCCGGATAGCAGATAAGCAAAATCAACTGATAACTTATGGCTAAAACGGCATAGATATGACAGCAGCAGAATTGAAGGAAGATGCTATCCGCCTGATTGGATGTATTATCTGGTCAGAAATGTACAGAGATCAAGATTTCGACGCTAGTTTTGGGGATTCCTTTTGATTGTGCGACCACTGTACCAATTGATCTACGGTGTAATCTGCAAAGAAAAATTGTTTACCTGGGGGGTTGGGGTCTATTTTTTGTCGACTCTGTGACCTTTCTTTCTGTTGATATATCTCACTGTGACTCAGACTTGTGCCTACTGTCTCCCTATCTACGTTTTTGTCGTTAATGGGCAATCGGGACTTCAGCATTTGGCTGATTTCAGTCTCTCCTCCTTCCATCTTGGTCAGTACCGATTTAAATACTATGAGACCTTATGTTCAAGCACCTGTGACCACGCTACATCTTTTGGGCTAAGCAACCAAACCTTTCACTCTTTCTGGATATGCTTGTCAGTTTACTAACTGACACATGTTTTCTCTTCAATATTGACAACCTGTGTTGACAGTGTTTATTCTTAATCTCAGATTATTTATCTATCAGCCGGAAATTCTCATCATACAGAAGACGCAATTCATATTGGTCTCCGGTTTGACTTTTCATACACTGTGAATACACATGTGTGCAAATGGATTATAAAGGGAAGTAAATATATAGTAGAGGCAGGCGTGTTTCTATAGCAAATTAGCCAAAATCAATGGGGGCTTATTATCAATCATTCATCGTCTCATCAATTTGAGCTGCTAAAGCAATTGGTAAATGGGTAAACTGGATAGTTTATGTGAATGCGAAAACCGCGGAAAATTGTAGGTGATGTTAATTTTATTTCAACTAAAATCTCTACTACCTATCTGTAAAGTTTAGTCTCTATTCTACGGGAGTACAGCTACACCTTACACCTTGTCAAGAATGATCAATGTACAAGTATGGGAAATGTTTTTTGCGGTGACTCTATCGATGGAAATGTTTCGGTACAGCCGCCGTTCATGTGCAATGTTTCTGCCAAATAATTAGGGCAGCATCCAAACACCACTGTTTCGAGGGTTCATCGTGTCTTTCGACTCGGCGTAATGCTCCAAATTGTGCAACCTAGAAACAGGAATTTAGAGTGATCCAACTGAGTCCTACATAATTTGCAATTTTTTTTATTTTGTTGTAATCAGATGATGGAGACGACTTATCGAACTGTAAGTGTTCTAGTTGGGGAGTTTATTCACAAGGTGATTGCAGACTCTGATTGGACTGACTACTACACAAGGTGCAAAACCACTCAGTTCGGTCATTAACTACATGATGTACTTCACTAACGCATTCGTTGTTTTGTTGTGCTGTATTCTGCTGAAGCAGGTCAGTTAAGCTAATCAGTCCATTTATACCGACTTGTATAAGCAAAATAATTGATGACGACTACAAATCAGCGTATATATTGTCGTCGTGACTTTATCCCCTCGTGTGCCTCCCGTTAATAAGGTTGTCAGCAGGGCACACATCACATCACACTGTAAAAAAACTAACTCAGAAATATGCCTTGCTAGATTTCCAACAACCTGGACGTTCCGTTGATTGACGTACGAAATGCTACTTGCCAACCCCTCTCGTTGAGTTTCCAGAGAAAATGTATGGGCTGTGACTACTCTTTAAACATTGTCAAGTCCGCGTGGTAAATCGTCGCATTTCTATCAACATTCTATTTGGCTCTGTGAATCTAACTGCCGTTGTGCACCACTTACATGTCAGATTATTAGGCCGCCTTGTCGTGCGCTCATTTGCCGTGTTATGTTATCCTCTTGACGATTCTCGTTACTTTATATCTTCCCCATTCTAGAGAGTCCTTGGAGAAAGCAGCATTCGAATTTCTCAAAGTTATGCCATCTCCGGACTAGCCACGTTCATCAGATACCAACCTATTCTAGCGCCATCATGCACATGTGATTTTATTCTTGTTTTTTTTGCCTTCCCTCGTTCTCCATACTGTCCTGTACTTTTCCGATCTGCTCCGGTTTCTTAAGTCAAATGAGTAAATTATTACTGGTTGTATTATTGTTTGTTGTTTATCATGGAATAACGAATATATTGTTTCCACTTTTATGGCTTTGTTTTGTTTTAATGGTTTGAGCATAAACATATTACCCGTAGGTTCTAGTTCCTGCGTTTGTACAGGTAATTACAACATTCGAAACCGTCACCATCAAACAGCCTGTGTGCCCAATCTTAAGCAAGCTTTCCAATCCGATGAAATGACTTTTATTTGCTTTTCTGATCCAGCTGGATCAGAAATGTGACCTTTTATGTAGTCGCCAGATTTAGAAGGCATTACAAATTATTTGCGTCATATGGCGACCGCTTTGAGTAGGTTGAGAGGTTTATCTCCACATCATTCCCCCCTATGACGGTTGGTTTTCGTGTTTCAGAAAGTTGCTCGCCCTAAGATGTTAGGTGTTCAAGATAGTGATAGTCGAATTGATGAATGTGCGCATTCAGAGGCTAGAGAACTTAATTCTGATGCTTTGTGCAACATAACATCCAACATTAATCGTCCGATGAGATTCGGTTTGGTACTACGAATGACATGTGAATTACAGATTTTCGCGAAAACGTCATGAATAAAGCTACAAATGAGGTAATGCTTAATTTATGGGAGTTTTTTGTGCACTATATGTAACCTGTAGTTCGTTTGTCATTCGACTTTTCCCACGATAATTCATGATGTAGTATGTCGAGTGATGGAACCGTCTGGAGACGGGGTGTTGTTTCGTTCTGTTCAAGCCAACCCTTGAAATGAACCTCAGAGTGTGGCGAGTTAACCACATTCGGTTGCCCCATTCGCCCTCTGTCACTACAGTGCTAACTTCGCTCTCGGACGTTGAGTCCTTTTTTGGCCTCACCATGATTCACGTTCATTGTTGACCTTCATGATGATGCAGCTAACTAATTTGTTTGAAAACTCTCTTTGGAATTAGGATTTTGACCCTTGGATTTTTACAACATAACGAGACCGTTAAGCTTAACTGACCTTGGTGGTGGTTTAAAATCAGGTGAATCGTGACGGCAGCAAAAATAGATGTGGGAAATTAGTGAACATTGTTCAATTATATGAATCAACAGCAGTGATAGCGTTTGACAACGGCAACAATTGAGCTATCTGAAAAAAACAAAATACAAACTCATGCTGTTTGAAATACTGGTACTCAAATGAACCGGTTCTGTCAGCAGGATATTTCTGTTAAGTAGTACGATTGCTTACAGCCAGCAGGCTTGAAGGTTGTATCGCATCGGTCAGCTGTATTTACTATGATCTAACGTGGTAGGCTATAAATTACCGTTGAAAAGTAGACGCAGTTTCGAATTACTCTACTGTCCAGCTCATATTCTGCTACTCATCATCATTACAGACATCGCTGATACTTAACTGTCATACAACCATAGAGAGAATAACAACCTCTAGCCAATAAAATGGGAGGGAATCTTACTATTAAAACACAACTGTGTGTGCTCAAGCATCCATCATCAAGGTGTCTGCACTTTGCAAATGAACAACCATGAATGTTCACAACACTGTTTTCTGTTC
>LOND01005473.1:7433-20290 GCA_014220965.1 Paragonimus kellicotti
CTGCAAATGTGATCATCTCACGCTCTTTCTACCTTGAGTACCGTAACTCAACACAAGACGAAACAATGTGTTACATAAGGATCGCCCTGTATATTCCAGTCGTACACGGATTAGCCAAGCATTAGTTGGTTACTGGTGGCGCTACTATGTTGGAGACCTTCGTGCGTTTCGGAACTATCACGTGGACTTGGATCATGCGGTTGCGCTAGTGGCTTCGTTCTGTTATTTTCTCGAAGATATACGCAGATCGTGTAGACGAGGGGGTCCGAATGATCAGTTACTGTCTTCCAGATTACACTTCCTCGGAAATAACGGGGGTTCTGAGGCTTCGATTATTCAATTACAACCAGACTTCCCTTTTTAAGGATAGTGCACAGCGGTTCTCCTGTCTAGGTCTGGGCGTCCTGGTAGTATCTCAGCTTATGGACAGCTGTCTCGGGCGTTCATCACTTCTAGTGGTGTCCGTCAAGGATTTCCAATTTCCCCCGTCCTGTTCAATTTTGTCATGGACGACATTCTGGAGGGTGCGCTTGAGGAGTCCAGTGAACTTGGTGTTGAGCTTCTTCCTGGCGCTCGGTTGACCGATCTGGAGTATGCGGACGACATTGTCTTACTTAGCCCCTCTGCCGAAGACATGCAGACCATGCTGAACAAGGTGAGTGACCGGGCTGGTTTGTATGGAATGCGCTTCGCACCTTCAAAGTGCAGTGTTACTTCAAGACTGGGGCATTTCCACTCCTACTTTCTTTATTGCAGGTAATCCGCTTGAGACTGTGGACAGTTTCACATACTTGGGTAGCACATCTCGTCAGCTTGTAATATTGCTGATGAGATATCAACGAGGATAGCAAAGGCACGAGTTGCCTTTGCCAACCTGCGTCATCTGTGGCGTCGAAAAGACGTTCGATTGTCGCTGAAAGGAAGAGTATATAATGCTTGTGTGCGTTCTGTTTTGCTCTATGGTTCGGAGACGTGGCCTGTTCGCAAGGATATCAACAAGCTTGCTGTATTTGACCATCGTTGTCTCCGCCAGTTAGCCCACATTAAGTGGACTGATCGCGTGAGCAATACGGCAGTTCGCCGGCGCGTATTCCGGAACGCTCGGGATGCGCGATCGATCGGTCAACTACTCACGTTGCACAGCCTGCGATGGTTAGGTCACGTACTCCGCATGCCAGCTGAGCGTTTACCGTACCGGGCATTATATACTGAGACCACCAACAGTTGGGTGAAACCACGTGGTGGTCAAGCGACAACGTGGTCACGAAATATGAGAACCCTGACTGCTCCACTGAGTAGAGGTCTGACAAACCAGTCTCCTGGTCCTCCAGGTTGGGGGTTGGAAGAAGGTTGGCATCTTTTTCCGGAAAAAGTACCAGTTCTGGTACATTGCCACCCAACCGCTGCCTTGCGGTACAGGCTTTTGAGCCAAAGGCTTTGGTTGAGAACCCTAATCGTTCTCCTGTCTAGGTCTGGGCGTCCTGGCAGTATCTCAGCCCACACACAACCATGAATATTCACAACAACAAATCCATACTGCATCGGCCGTCTCGCAGTATAAACCGGGTCGCCCTATCTGCTGCATACAGCAGGGTGGATAGGCGAAAACATGCTACTGCTGACTCACTGCAGTTCGGGAAGTAAACATTAGGGAAGAACAGGCAGGGTTTCGCCTGGGCGGGGTTGTATAGATCACATTTTTACCCTTCGTCAAATTCTGGAGCAGCGTCATGTGTACCGCCGGCCAACAATCGCCGTATTCCTCGACTATAAAGGTGCGTTTGATTCGGTGGACCGATCTACACTTTTAGAGTCGCTTAAACGTAGGGGTGTACCGACTAAGTATGTGAACATACTGTCGGCGCTTTATTCCCATACTTCAGCTCAGGTTAGGGTTTACGGTGAACTGTCTGACAGTTTCAGCACCAGGAGCGGCGTACGTCAAGGCTGTCCCCTTTCGCCATTTTTGTTCAATTTCGTCATAGACGAAATAATGGAGGACTGTCTGCGGCACTCAAATGATGCCGGCGTGGACCTCCTACCTGGTGAAAGACTGACTGATCTTGATTATGCTGACGATAAGGTGTTGCTGTTTGACAACTTTCAAGCGGCACAAACAACGGACGCTATTTCGCGTTCTGCTAAGTACTTCGGAATGCGCTTTGCAGCCTCAAAATGCAAAGTGCTTCTGCAAGATTGTTGTGATCACGTAGATTTAATGTTAGATAATGAAGTCATGGAGATTGTTGACCGGTTTGTATACCTGGGAAGCTGCATCAGCGGTGGCGTCGGAGGTGTAGGGAATGAAATAGAAGCGCGTATTTCCAAGGCTAGGGCGGTGTTCGCTAATCTAAGACACCTATGGCGACAGAGAGGTATTTCTCTGAAGCTTAAGGAAGCTGTCTTGCTGATGACGCCTTACTTTCACTTACAGCTCGGTTGTTTGTTTGCAAGGTGTAGGCGCCTTGATGTTGTATGTTTGAATATAGACGTAGCTATTTTTAGTAGTTAGGTCCCTTTCCCTCCCCTGTTTTTTTCTTCCTTCCTTCTATATAGGTTTTTTCTTCGTGGTTGTGTGGCAGTTAAGCATCAGTGTGAACCACTGATGTATTGCTGTCTATGATTATTATTATTATTATTATTATTATTATTATTATTATTATTATTATTCACCAACATACATACTTTATCCTTGTTGCGTTACGTGACCGCTCTATACACAGCATCGTACTATCGTGCTGGTAGCCGTTATGATTGAATGAACAGTGCTGAGATCATAGATGCTTGTTCCAGACTTGAGAGAGCACTCACCAAACCCACTTGGTGACTGAATTTTCGAATCTCATGAACATGGAAGTGCTGGTGTCCTTATCTGAAGGAAAATTGAGGACGTGGTAGGAAAAAGAAAATGAAAATGAGTGAACCATTCCCTGTGGTTTAGTTTAACCTCCCCCACTTCCTGATTTTTTTTTATAGCACGAAGACGACCTGGTCTGAGTAAGCTCACCCAGAACTTATGGGCCAGCAAACTAACTTTCAAATCAACGGGATATACAGTCTTCTTGAGTTGCCTCATATGTAGTCCTATAATCGCAAGCCTGGCTCACTTATTCGTAAGACTAGCCCGGTAGGAGACCACACTGAATAAGACAATGCTATCTGCTTTCGATTTCCTCTGCACTCAGCTGATCTGTTCAAAGGAGGTTGAATCTAGATACCATGTGACGGCTTGTTTATATCGCTGCCCTGTTAAGCCAAAGGGGTGATGGCACCGATGGGGTAATATACCGTGCAGACCAGTATGTAAGGATGTGATAAACCGCCCCCTAGCTCTCAAAATCCAGGTTGGTAGAAGGCTGTTCTTTCGGAAAAAGCGATGGCAGCTAGATTTCTCACTCATTGCTTTGCTTCCAACTTCATTTTACGTTTTGAGCCATACCCTGAGCACTTGGCTGGAGTTGCCGTTGGTCCTGGAAATAGTTCACGACTAGCAGAATAACAGATCAGTGCAAGTGTATGGAGACTAAAAAAGAAGTGAAAGAAAGAGAGAAGACATTTGCATTTCTTGAGGCGAAAAATTAACAACCTTGCGGACACCGACTCTATTGATTGTAGTACACTGCCATGTCAGTATGTTCCCAACCAGCTATGTGGACGGCCGCAAACCCTCAAACCAGGTAGGCGGCATCTACTAACCTTGCCCAGCTGAGCAATTAAGCCTTTTATAACCCGTGACCATGGTGACGCCTGACAGCCTTACGTTTCCTTCCAACCATCAGCAACCGCACTAAACAGTGTGTGGTGCAGTGAACGATCCGTCCGCATATGCAGTACATGACCAAACCGGCAAACACTGTGAATTTTCGTTACCTGAGTTGTCGATCGCCAGCCTGTACATTTCCCAACTATGCGACGACACGTTGCTCATATACTCAGCCTACTTGAAACGCGGTAACTGACGGAGACAATAGTAGTCGCATACCGAGAGTGTGGATGCATCTCCCGCATGAATTGATCCATACAATAAAGCTGGGAACGCATACGCATTGCATACCCTGTCTTCAGTCGACGGATGGACGTTTTCGCGATGTCACAGATGACAGAAGTTGGCGAATGTATTACTTACTTTCGCTTTTCTGGTGGATACCTTATCAGCAGTGTCACAAGCCAACGACATGACACTGTCCAGGTAGGTGGAACAATCGACATTCTCCGGCATCTTGGCTATAATAACAAAAACAGCCGGTACCATCGCAATCTTGTAGCAACACTACACTTTGAAGATGCAAACTGCATGCTATACAGATCAGCCCTATAATTCAATCCGTTCACCGTGGTCTGCGTATTCTCCGCAGAAGAACTAAGTAAATAAATGTCCTCTGCACACTCACTATCCGTCGAACATTCTACGCTACACTCTGAGGTCGTCGACACTTTCAAGTGTCCATCACATTGTCGGCAAGGAAGTGGGAGATCGAATATTCCTGTCGAACGTTACCTGGAGTGAAAAACCCTCCGGGTAGCTGTTCATAAATGCGCAATATACATCCAAAACGGGTATAAAACAATTCCACCGAAATAACACTCCACTGGGACTCCTCTGAGACGGAGAATGTCCTGGAGAGTGTGTCAAGCAGCCGAATCAAAAACAGTTCTCAGTTCGAAGAAAATCCCTGCAGTTGGTCGAGCAACAGAGTGCCGATGCTCCATTGTTTGTCGCAGGGTGAGGTTATCGATACTTTCGCAACCTAGCTGGAAACCTGTCTGTTCCTCTCTTATTTAGTTCTGTCTCTGTTTCGCAAGCCGCCACATTATGAAACCCTTTTGATTGGAACAAGGTTGATATCTCTGTGATAATCACATGATGTTCTGGCACATTTTTGAATTTGAGAATGACTATAGGTGCCTATAGTGAGACATTTTTTCGGTCTCCCATATGGAACGGAGGAGTGTGTCCAGTTAAGACGACAATCTCCTCGTCACCTTCTTTGAAAAGAAATTGGAGAAAACAGGTCCGGACGTCCTACTAGGTTAAGCTCTATAACCACTTCGGAATGTCATAACTAACAACTCACTCTCCCCCATCCATAGCTAGTGAACTGTTCTTGAAAGTGCTCAGTCCATTTTTCAAGCCGCTATCTTTTTTCACATGTAGTCTGACTGACGTCCTGTCGGTGGCCAGTGCGACCACAGGGCAGGGAAAACAACAGCTTGACCGTTCTCCGGTAAGAGTGTCTTCTCCGGCTCTTTCACTTGTCGAGGAAATAAGCCTAAGAATCCTTGTGCACACTGTTCGTAAATTTTTCGTTTCAGTGCATGGCGGTCGTAATCTGAGTCGGGCGAACAGTCGACCCCCTGTTCATAACTTCCACTGAATCAGCAGTAATCCACTTCTGTCGTATTTGCGATGCGCTTTTGCAATAGACTTCTTCCCGAAGGGCCCGCATGGCGATTGAAATTTCTGCTTACTGTTTGCCTAGATCTCTACTTTTGTGACCTGGGCAGCCAAACTATCGGTGCTGCTTGATAGGTTCCTCTTCCACTCTCGCTACGCAATTTCCAACTGATTGGTTTGTGTCTGCAAGCTGATGCACTCTGAACAAACGGTAGAACTAAACGGATATGAACAGCAGTATGATCTTATTCAAGGTGGTTGCTCCGGAATGAACGACAGCCTTTTAGTGGAGTGTCGCCATCGATAGGTGACAGCGATGGGATCAGTGATGACACTACCTTCATTAATCATTTAGCAGTTGCGGACAGGTGAGTTCTAAGCAGCCGATGAAATGAAGAGGGCTTGAGCAACAGCGTGTTCTAAATGGTGGTGATTGCTTCAAAATTGGCGACGATCTTTATCGGAGTTTCCCGTGGGTAGTTGTGGACAGAATGGTCAATTTGCTCTTGATTGGGTTGCACAAGGCTTTTTCCCTTAGCGTCTTTTATGCTACAGTGCCCAACTTGTACAAGGCCTGTGAGATGCGCATATTTGTAGCAGCCGATCGGCATTGTCAGTACATCACTCCCAGTCGTCAAACATTAACTAGCCACTTCTCTTCTGCGTTCATATCATTAGCAAGCACCTCGACGTCCGAGTGTTTAGGTTGCCCTAGAAGGTCAGAGAGGGCATCGTTGTAGGCGCTCTTGAAAATATCTGAACTACTGTATGTTGAGACGTATGCACGTATGATAAATAAGCAGCGTTTTTCTGGTCCGTGTCTACTAACTTTGACCGAAATGCTAAGTCTGACGGTACGTTGACGACCATTCGAGCAGACTCTACTCTACCTTAGGGCTCAATGCAATCTTCACTCCAGTTTGACCGTGAGATTTAACTTCGTTACCAGGGCCTCGAAAAGTGAACTACTGATCCGTGACTTCATCCAGGAACGGATTCGAATAAAACACAACGTTAGTTTTGTAAAGGCGCGTTTCTCTGAAATAGCACACATCCGGTTCCAGACTCGAAATAGTGCCCACCCCAGCCGCTTGCCATTTGTCGGAAAGTGGGAACATTAAAATCATTAATATCTACCGTTTGTCCTTGCTTAATGAGCTGAAAATGACTAGCAGAGGAGGATAAATGTGAACTTGAGTGAACTGGTTTGTCAGACAGTGACGAATTTCGACTTTTCCCGCTTGTTTGATGTTGATGATGATGTTTGTGCCCTTGAAAGCGGTAATATGGCAGATCCCATCCTGATTGTCTGACTCAAGAGTCTGCGAGACACCAGATGATAGGATTTTCCTGGGGGGATCTCACCGATAGCCACTGTCTCAAGAGTCTGACATACACTTGACGATGAAAGGCTAAACTAGCCCTAGGGCGTGTGAATAGGATATGGATTTCTACTTCCGATCACTACCGCGTGCAGTGGATGTATTCGAAGCTGGACCTGACCTCTGAATTATACTGAACACTTTTCGACCGTACTGGCTAATACATCGACGATCACCGTTGGGCGATCGGTGTGCTCTTTTTTTAAGGAGAGAGTGGTGCCGAAACTGTGAAGGCGGTTCTTTATGCTTACATGGTCGTACCTCATTACTTAGGCATTCGAGCGTTCGGCATTGCTAAATTTAACCCTGTGAGTATGGCCGTTTTTGATCTGGCTGCTTTGTCTAGTGCGGTTATTTCTGGAAGGACCGAAGCACTGGTAAACACAGCCCTACGTGCGCTATACAGTTACTGCTGTGCACCACCCACACTGTTTATTCTGTTTAGCTCGTAGATTGTTCCCGGCTCCCAATTTCTGGTAATCACTGTACAGCTCCTACAACGGATAGTTGATCGTCGTAAAAATGTCCCGGCAAGTCCCATTTCTTATTAACCAACCTCAGGTCTACGTCGTCTCTTATTTTTGCCTAGAATGCATGTTAATGTTCGTGCTATTAACGGCTGAGCCTGGAAGCAGATAGATCAACAGTGAGCTCTCGCATGGAATTTAGACTCACTGAATGTCGATAACTGCTGTGTTTCATATATTATAATCTAGAACTGTGTTCACTGTATCGAACTAACAGTACCAGCTCTATGTCGATACTGGCCGTACATTTCGGGTGACTCCAAGACAGCCGCTGCCTGTCAGGTTGGAATAGATGTCCACATTATGACAGCCAAAGCTGCATCAGTGTATTGATTTTCCGTTAGCGGTAGGCTCTCCGCCTGGTACGTTTTGTTCAGACCAGCTGTGAACCTCGAACTTTCAGAAATCTTTTTATTATCATCATCTGATTGCAGTGACGTCAGTGTCAAGGTCGACTTTGATCTGACTGCCGTTCTTAGGTCGATAAACCACTGGCACGGTCATTAACTGGAGATATGAACGCTCAGGTTTGCAAAGTTGGTGGGGCCGAGTCTTATTTAGGTGGCAAATTTGGGCTGGCATTACATCGCTCGTGTAATGGTAAGTGGTGGTTGGAGCCGTGCGTCAAACAAAGGTAGGTTACTTTAAGCCGCACTGATTTTAGACATCGTGCGTGTCATTTTCATACTTGGCGCCCTCCTCTTCTGAGTCAGACCAGGTCTCAGAAAGACCACATAACTGTTAGTAGTAAGTTGTGTCGCTTCATTGAGGACTGTCGTTCTTATTGAGGCACCTTCGTTGATTCAGGTGCTGTGCTGGCACGTTTTAGTTTTGTCCTTACCTCCGCTGGATAGCGACTCCATCGGTCGCAACCGCTTATTGTTAGGAAACTGGCCAGCTAGGCAGTTAAACCTAAACAGCAAACCAATTGTAATATTCAGAGTTAGGTTCTTCATATAGCTCTTGAAATCGTATGTGAATTCAAACCTCCCACGTAAGTAATACGGAGAAAGCCCTGGACTGGTTGCAATAAGCATTTGCTACTTATGGGACAAGAACATGGTTTTATAAATTACATCAGTATCGTAGAAATCAGAGCTTGCCATTGGCTGACATCAGTGGCACATATGGCGTAACAAGCTGTAATCTGATTGATTCAACATAGAACAAGGAACTTAGCGGATAACGAAAGATGTAACATTTAAATTGTTTGTCCACTTCTGATTTTCGTTGGATGGGTCCACTACTAGATGGTCTATTGTATCGGGGTTTGGATAGGCGGTGAATCGAATTGGTTTTCGCCACACTAGCCCAGAATGCAAAATTGGTCGTTGTAACCAGAAAGATTCTAACAGTCTGTTAACCCAAGTCTTACAAGCCATGCATGGTTGATGTACTGTGATATGTGGCAAACAGACTGCACACTAATCCACAATAACTCAAAAAGGTTACATCACTGGGCTGAACTCTTCGGGCACCAATTCGGTTCGCCTTTTACTTGTATTGCATTACTACCTCACATTTGCAATATAGTGCTTTAGTGGGTACATTTAGAACAGTCCAATGATCGTGAGGTACGTCATCGTATTTCGACTAAGTCCAATATGGCCCGTTGGCCCAAAGTACCACATGCCGGCACTTTTCAAAAAAATGGGGGTGGCATTGATAGAAGCCTTAACTCAGTTTCTTCAACTAGTTGGGACTACAGTGATAACCTTTTTTTGCTGGGTTTACCCGGTACTAGTTCCCATGTTCAAGCTCAGATTCCAGGACTTTCTTGAACACCGTAGAGCAATGTGTTTAACCCCAGTCATAACTAGGGTCTCAGTTCCCATTATACCTGATCGACTCGGGAAGCTCGAAGGGCGGACGTTAGGGAAAAACAGGCAAGATTTCGTCGTGGCCGGTGATGTATTATTCACATTTTCACTGTTTGTTAAATTCTAGTCAGCGTCGTATGTATAATAGACCGACAATTGTCACTTATTTCGACTGTGAAATTTCATTGCACTCAGTGGGTCAGTCTCCCCTCTTAGACCGCGTTATACGTAGTAAAGTACTGGACAAGTATGTGGACCTATCGTTGTTTTATTCCCTTCAAGCTGAGCTCTGGGTCCACAGTGTGCTGTCGGACGGTTTCATCAGCAGGAACAGTGTACATCAAGGCTGTCCACTTTCACAATTGCTTTATTTTGCCATAGACGTAATAATAGACTACTATCTACGTCATTCACTCACTCTTACCTCGCGGACAGCTAGCTGGCTGATCTTGATTGTGCTAACAGAAGGGTGTTATTATTTGACTATTTCGCGTTCTGCTGAGTGCCATTTGCTGCTTTGAAGTGCAACGCGCTTCTGAACAAACTGCTGTGGTTACGTAGATATACTGTTAAAGAACGAAGTTATGGAATGTTGCGAATAATAGATCACGACTCGCGAGTGAGAGTGCGAATACGAGTGAGAAGACAGTAGGCACACGGATTAGGTTTTATTCATTTTGCTTACATAAGATATCCGGTAAAACGATAAAAGGTGAATGGTTGGTAAATTAATACGAAAACGACAATTGTCATTTTGTTCTTTACTGTCATCAGTTCGTGCGCCAATAAAATGATGCGGCAAACGAAACATGATCCACAAGATTAGTTACACTGCTGTGTTATGTAGGCAATGTACTGCTGTTGAATTTGTGGGTTTTGCAAATGTTCCGAGTGTGTATGTATGTATGCGTTGACGAACCTGTAACAAAAGTTTTCATCTTCAGTTCTGCGGCGAAAAGTTCACATGAATAGGGAATTAGACAAACTGGTTATTGCTGCCAGATAGGTTAGCTCCCAGTATCGATGATGGGGCTGATTGGTGTTGTGATATTTTCTCCTCACGCTTGTTTGAAGACACCAGCGTACTTCAGATTACATTCAGGAAGTTCAGCTTCGTCAGTTAAATAGTAGTATTTAGGTCGAGTATTTCGTTTAATCAAACGGACCCCGGTGTCATTATCCACTGGGAGAGAGATGCCCGAAGGTGACTTTTGATTGCATGCTAACATTCGTTCATGCGATGTGGCGTTTGTAGCCGTACTCAAAAAGGACTTAATAGAATATGTCGCCACATGTAAACCTGGTTCCCATCGAACAGTTTGTGATCCTTTTAACCGCAGAGCCGGAGTTGTTTTTCCACACACTTCCGTTTAATTATCCCGCTTGTCTGGTTTATTGTGGGTTATGTGCGGTCATTCGGCTTGTCTCGATACTTTGTCTATACAAGAATTTAGTCAATTCACCAGGTATGATGAATGAGCACGGATCGAAGTGGATGAAGGAATATATGTTAAACTAGTAGATCAGATTGAAAAGACATTTTATTGTAGTGGTTGACCAGATCGGAGGCGCGTATATTCGGTAGAATATCTCAACGCGGCGGTAAGATATGTCCAAAACCCACAGCGAGTGGATTGCGGACAACACGGACGACCGGACGAGCCATCGCTCAACGAAATCGGACCAACGGACGAGAAATGGCAAACCAAAAACCCACGACAGATGGCATCAGTCACACATCAGGCAGAAGTGCACACGGTGTGTGAGTTGAGACCGCCACTGCGTTGTGAACTGGAATTCCGGTTCGTAAACACGAGTGCACGCGTCGCGTGGGAACGTGTGAGTTGGACAATAAAGATCGTGCTTTATGGAACGACTTTTCGCTACATTATAACCGGCCGGAGACGTACCAGGATACGCGTGTGTAAAGAGGACTTGCGAAAATTCATCGCTAATTGTCAATGAGCATCTGTTGTGGCCTCCTGATGGCAATGGACTTGGGAAATCTTTGTCACTTCTTTCCAAGAGTTGCGTTGACGGTTTGAAAATCTCGGTTTCAGTCCGCCACATGAGCGGTATCGTTGTGTTGCTCAATAGAAGGTGACAGATTTCCCGCACATACCATTGATCCGTTCAGGTCCTGCCCAAGTGACCGAGGTTTTCATGCAGAAATTACGTCTTTAACAGAACACATTGGAGCAGTAACTTCGGGTGAACATGACATTTTTATTCTCACCGCTAGGTATGTAGGCGACATCTAAACGAAAGGTGGAAAACTCGACGCGCCATGTTTTGTTGCTTTTTTTTAAAACGAAATACGTAAGCGCAACAGAACCCTGTCCCTGAAAACTTTGTTTCATAAAGCATATCATTTTTCCATCTCTGGTTGAGCCGTTGTTAGAATCGCTTCAAACGCGTATGCAAAGAAGGCGCTACTTGACCGGATACTCGTCAGCAGCCGTCCTTTCCGCTGTTAGACTTCGAAGGTACGGTTAGGAGCATCGCGGAGGCGCAATCACAAACGTTACCTGTTTGTTGCTGCGGTATATTTCCCTACAAACTAGTGCAGACATTCAAACATTATCATTATCACCAGCTCATTAACTTTTTACATACAGCGCGGCGCATGAACATTGCAGTACTGGCTGGTGACTTGATCGATATTTCTATCGATCGAAGGCGAAGTGAGGAGTGTCGTCCGTATATATGCATTAACAGCGATTGTGCCGTGTCAGTTCGTAAAAATGCAGGGCCAGTAGTTCCATGTGTCAGCATCTCCCAGGAAACTCGGATCAATATTAAGACGCTCTAATCGACGAAATCTATCTGTGTTTAATTATTTCTCAGCTGAATCAATTGTTATGAATGATAGGTCACGAAGTACGAATACGCATGAGAAGGCTGAGGGAGCAAGAGGTAGGCTTTATTCATCTGAGATCTCAAGATAGCCTTTGAAACGATAAGAGGTGCACGATTTGTAAAGTAGTACGAAAGCACTAATCTTCACGTGGTGGTTTTCGGCCAGTTTGTGTACCCATAAAGTTGTCAGCAACGACTGGGGTACTTGAAATGAAATAGAAGCTCGTATCTCCAGGTCTTTGGCGATATTCGCTAAGCTGGGACATTTGTGATGATAGGCAGCCGTTTTCCTGAAGCTTAAAGATTCCGTGCATAACGTGGTTATAATGATTCGTATTAATTGACGTCCGCGAAACTTAGTCACTGGAAATGTAGGATGTGACCGTCTTAAGATATTTGACCATCGATGTCTGCATTCGATCGTTTGCGTCAGGTGGCACCGACGGACAAGCAATGACGAGGTCAGGAAGCTTCCGTTTAGTAATGAATGCCAAACGAGTTCTCTTGCTCATTCTTTGGGTATGTGCTGACTCTTCTGTTTAGGCTGTGCACTAAAGGTGCCAGCTAGTCCTCTGACACTGCCTTTTGCCGATGTCTCAGCCTACTGGCGTAGGGTTCAAAGTGAAGACCTGATGTAGAGAGATAAAGTCAATCACCAAACGGCCATTTACTATAGACTGAGTTTACTCCCCTGGCTGGAACCTTCGCAACTCAGAGTCGGTGGCTGGACACGTTAGGTGAGGTGGTGTTGTTTGTCCATGTTGTTTGTGAAGTAGATGCTCTTAGTGACACAGGTTAGTGAAAGCCGTAATAAAGCTGTCTTACTGATGACGCCGTACTTTTTCCTTATGGTTCGGTTGTTCATTTGCGAGAT
>LOND01005474.1:2052-12488 GCA_014220965.1 Paragonimus kellicotti
CCCCTATCCATTGTTCGTACAATGTGAAGTCAGACTCATCGAGAGTGCGTTTACGACAGTCTAAATTCTGTTCGGACAAACGTGAATCTATCCTTTACTTATTTATACGTCGTGATATGTCGAGTTCCTCCATTCCTCATACTCTCACGGCTGAATTCTACTTCACATGGTCAGAGTAGCGACAGTGAGAGTCCAGTCACTGAACTCAGCCTCAATCATCCAATCCATAACAACACAACTGCACCAATCACTTCGTGAAATTCACTGCCGAGTCACAGAACGAAATGAAATGCGTGTAACCCTTTCAAAATAGCTTAATCACCAGTGATACTAAGTGATATTTTAACCGCCTTACACTCATCCCTCCGTCGTTTGGAAGTTATGATGATTTAATTTGGCTCTGATTACAGACATATTCATGCTTAACTCCGCGGTTCGTACATTTTCGTGTCCGCAAACTGTAAACAGTGTACGCTCAAAACGGACCAAAATATACCAGAAAACTGAAGACCACATAATTATTTCATGTATTATCTCAACTGGTGGTGTACAGGCACACTGCCAAGTACGTGAGTGCTTTCAGTGTTTGTCCAATCGTCGAGACTACACAGTGAAATAATCCGTACTTTTTCTCACCTGTTTCATTCCACTTGAATGCACAGATTTCCTTCGAATGCTAAACTATGAAAACGACGCGTTTCGTTCGAGGTAACAAGGATTAACCGGTTGTTTTGTTCAAAAATACAGATGGCTCGCTGAAGTCCATTTTGAATCCTTAACATGCATGAGAACTAAATTATGTATGTTTCTGATCCATCCCCAAAATCTTGGACGACAAACATATCTATCATTGCTACACAGCATAACCCATTGCCTAAGCGTACCAGGTATCTTCTCCAATTTTGTTCAACCATGAGGACAGCCAATCGTTTGATGTCACAAATGTTTACATTGTAGTCCACCCGAAACAGCCAACCGTATTGCTTTTGACATTCTGATCCATGCCCGCATCCCAGTGCCCTCCAGGTATCAACGAGTTGAACATCACTCACAATTGATCACATCTATACCATTCTCATGGATATTTTAGTCAGCGTCATTCAAAAATGAGCACCACACTCAGGTTTCGCTCTTGTTACAGCTCGTCAGTGGAGCATACTCTTGCCACGGACAGGGTTACAGCTCCTGTCATGCTTTCACGAGGCAGTCTTGTTGGTCATTGCGTCACTGGCCTCACATTAGATATAAGGGAACTATCACACATACACGCTCAACCACATTCGCTTGTAGATAACGATTAAATTGCCAGGCCGTCTCCTATGAAAATACGATAACCGTCCTGTTTACTGGTAAATCGATATCCCACGAACTGAGACTACACCGTAGTTTGAACTCACAGAAAATATCACACTTTTTCCAGGATATTTCAGTATTTTGGATACCAGTAGGCAGTCTATGATTTTGTTCAACATAGCTGGAACATCGCTCAAATTTGGACGCAGTTTTCAAATTCCGGTCGAGTTTTCAATCCGCTTCTTTCAAAAGGAAACACTATACTCGATATTTGATTTCGTTTTCTTCTTTTTTTTTTCTAATATTTTTTTTCTTTTTGTTTACTTTTTCGTCTCCCTTCTCTTCTGTCCTTTCTTTTGCTCTTTTTTCGAGCGGTGATGGAGGGCGAGGAGTGCAATGTATAGAATGTTCACTGGTATCAACCAAATCTTTTTGACATACTGATCATAACTTTCACTTGAAAAGAAGATGTAACAACGTGCCATCTCAGAGATTCGAAAACGTGGCCGGTTCACAAAGAAGTTGTCGACAGACATGCAGTATTTGCTCACTGTTGTCTCTCACATTTCAAGTAAGTGTGGGGATCTAGATTAATACAGAGTGAACATAACCCATACATGATTACGTTGTTGCTAATATCCTCATATTCAAAAACCAAGGACACGAGTAAAAGTTACAAGCGTACAAACGAGGAATGTCCTATTTTGACCTTAATAGTTAAGGGCAAACCCAAGTCAACGGTTTAATTTTGAAGTGGACTGGCCGAGAAGTTTTTTTGAATGTGAAAGTCGTGATCAAGTGTGGTGGTGTTCATTTTGAAATAACATAATTACTTGCCCCTATTTAGTGGGGTAATCACGTCAACAGTGCCGACATTCGCAAGGTATAGCGCATTTTATGAACGTCTGCAGCTACATGAGTAGCTGTTCAATATCAAAACTATTTTCTGCTACTGTTTCCTGTGACTGCTAAGCGATCATCGCATCGATCATTAGCTACTTAGATTGCCGACGGTTCGCCAACAAGTTGCGGTATCGTGAACACCTTCGGAAGTGATTGCGACATGACTCTGCCTTACCTTTCACTCTCAAAATTCACGTGGCTGTCTTTGCAGCCAGACAACCTTCTTTACGTCCTGTCACGGTACTGAGAAATAGGCACCAAAACCTTTCTGTGTTCATAAGCAATTGACTTTAAACGCTGTGGTCACAACAGCGGTCGTTATTTTATAATCTCTCATCACAGACTGCTAAGAATCAAAATTTCCCACCGCCAAACTCTTAATCCATCAACCGTAGTTTAGCTGTTTAGAATCGACCATATCAGCAAACCTTGCAAGAATGTCCAAATAGTTAATACAGAAAGAATCACACAAATTAGGTTTGCCTTTTGTTTTAGTAAATGCTCCCATGGAAATCACTTGGTTTAACTTTGTTAACTATTGTCTAGATTTGTATAATAATTTGATGAGCACAAAGCGCGGTTGACCAGTCATTTGTTTTAAGTACTAGAATTGGTATACACGCTTCAGTACTAAACTCTTACTGGTCATCTAAGGCTTATTTTACTTTTAATCATCGCTTCATGTATAAACTACAGCGGTTGCTCAACAGTTTGGTTATAAATGTTGACGTGGCTCTTATCTCAGCCAGTGAAACTGTGCAAATAAGTTATATTCAACAGATATCTGTTCCGAAATTTTGCAACCGATTCGCTGGATTTGAAACGGTGAAAGTTGTTTAAGGCGAGCTCATACACGTTTGCTCAATTAATCTGACAAAAGAAAGCTGTATTCCTGAACGAATGCTACACTGTGAAATCACTCCTTGCGGACAGTGAATTTATCATTAAAATGTGGTATTAAACAGATAATTTATTCCTGCTCCACAAGCTTCAGTTGAGTAACGTTCTCGATAGGGGACACTGGCTATGGACCAGACCGTTAGTTGCCGAACATGAACTGAGTCTAACAGGAATTTTTGTACTGATGAATATAAACGTCTCAGGAATTTCTCGTTGTATACGACTTGCTGATACTCCAAACGGAGGTACGGATTGTCTCAACGTATTGGCTGTTATCCTGATTGTTATCTGCCTTTTAATTATTGTGTGTTTACGCGTTCTACATCTTTGCTGAAAGCGGACTAGCAAAATGGAAGACCTTACCGTCTTCATGGTGTTTCATAACGATTTCCACTTTAGAAGATGCTCGTCGTTGACAATCTAAACTATTTTTGGGCACATAAGCAGGGGTTGTAGAGTCTTAGGTTATTGCTATCAGAATCTTAACTGTGTCGTGCTGAACACAGAAAAAGTTATATTCCAGTGTTATTGCTGTATGAAGCTTATTTTTAGTAAATATCTGAGCGAGATGCTGGAAAGCACGGAATTCATTATTGTTTGCAATAATAATAGTATTCTGTCTCAGGGTGCACTGTATTATAAATGATATTAACATAATGCCCTCGTAAGTAAATTGAGACCTCAGTTATTGGAACTACGTTGCAACGCCCAACCTGTTAAACCTGGTCATTACTAGGTGACTTTAGTTTCGCATACTTGTCTGCCATAATCTGTTAACTGTGGATTCTTAAGAAATGTGAAATAGCTCCTACAAGAGATGTGTTTTTCATGTTGGTTGCTCGAATAGAACCCATCACGCATGAGTTTCACCGCAATGGAATAGAGCAACAAGTGTTAGCATACTTCGGGTGAATTGCAAAACGATCACTTGTTTACGTCGAATATATTCACACACAAGATCAATAAATTTTTGACATTTTACAATCACGAAAAATCAGTAGTCATCGTATTTCCTTACGCCGAAGCCTTGAACAGCAAACAAAAGAGGTTAGAGAGGGAACTTTCATGAAACCATAGGGCGTACAAAAAAACATAGAGCATTTCTGGGGATAAAGCCCTGATATGTTGATGAGCATCTTATCAACCGTTGTTTCAATGGTAATCACCTGTGAACCAACTGACTTTTATTCAACTTCGATTTTAATAAAATGAATAATTCGCTGAGACCAATTTGTTTCACCTGGAAATTATGTCAGTATAAAAAGTTAGTCTGCAAATTTGTCAGTTGAATAAAAAGACTTGTTTCTTTACAGCCATCCATATTCAAACTAATATAATAATGTAAATTGTCAACTCCTTAAGACTTGGACAATTCAGTTCCACCGCTGGCTTGCTTAACATCTATCATTTGGTAACTAGTTTAATTTTTCATTGTACCCATCATCCGTCAACCATCACTGAGTATACTGATCTGCATGACTGATGTTAAGACACTGGAGCTACACTTGACAGATTGTGATTCAACACCAGGGTTTGAGTTACACACTGGCTTGACCTCATAACAAACAATGAATGCCACAAAGTACACCTGTAAGAACAAAGGATTGTAGCCGATGTGCCTTGCAATAGAAAGGAAGCACAATTTCAGCTTTTTATCATATACAGTGCAAGAAATGGTAATAGAACCACCCGTTTCTCAGTATTATCATCAACAACTTTCAAACTGTACATCCTATCTTTCATAAGAATATATGAAAACACGCCATACGAGGTTGGATAGAATTAAGTCAAACAGGTGATAAAATGCACAAAGTGACGCTAGATAACTAGATAACCACGAAGGGAAACAGCATTTAACGTGAAAATTTACCAGGTTGATTAAATGTACACCTCCATTATCCTTTTAAACATCAAACCAGTAGTTTCTTACTTGTCCGAAGCATAAATGATAGTACCTCACCACCGATATTCCGCAAGTCCCAAAAGACCAGTCGTTATGTACTCACTTGTAAGTCAAGCTTGCTATTTCGGTTATAAACATTTCGCGAACATGCGAAGTGACTTATCACTGCGTGGGTGCGTGAGCCTGAGTATTCAAGCTCAAGCCTATAAGCTTACCCATCCACTCGCTGAGAATGTTATTCCATTCACTGAGTAAATGATTACAACCTAAATGCTAAACTCAGTGAACAACCGAGCTTCTAACACCACCAACCACTATTTCCAACAATCGGTATCATCTGATCAGTTCTACCTTATGATGAAAAATCCGTTGATTATTCTTCAGCTTTCCTCTGAGGACGCCGCCTGGCATTCTGTGGATAAAGCACAATCTATCCAAGCAGATGACATCTGGGTGCACATAGCGAAGTAGTATTTCAATAGAAGTTGGCGTTTCAGGCCTGAAATCTAACAGCAAAAAGTAGCTGCTTCATCAAAAACTTATCAGTAAAACAAGGGATTGCCTAAATTGCATTCAACATTATTTGCTCTATCGTTTATTGAGAGAAGAACCTAACCCTCCTCCCGAAATATCGGTGAGTTAGATTTATACTTTTGGGAGATGAAACGTTCGTGTTTCTTCTGCGGGTTTCGCTGGTAAAATACTCAATTTTGGGCAGTTTCAACGGTGAAGTTAACTTTTCATCATCTGAAATGACATTGTTTCACAGTTCTCTCAAATAGTCTTTTGTTCTGTCCACTTAAATTCATATTGTGTAGGTGCTTCATTGAGTATTGGTATATGTATCAGGTTTTTAATTATTGAACATGACATCTGGCTGAGTATTAAGATCCATATTGTAGGTAATTACAATCTCATTTTGGAAACATTCATGTAGTCGATACAGGCCGAGTACCCGTTCTTTTATCAAGCTTAGAACTGGTCTTTTTCCCTCTATCCATTGTTCGCACAATGTGAAGTCAGACTCATCGAGAGTGCGTTTACGACAGTCTAAATTCTGTTCGGACAAACGTGAATCTATCCTTTACTTATTTATACGTCGTGATATGTCGAGTTCCTCCATTCCTCATACTCTCACGGCTGAATTCTACTTCACATGGTCAGAGTAGCGACAGTGAGAGTCCAGTCACTGAACTCAGCCTCAATCATCCAATCCATAACAACACAACTGCACCAATCACTTCGTGAAATTCACTGCCGAGTCACAGAACGAAATGAAATGCGTGTAACCCTTTCAAAATAGCTTAATCACCAGTGATACTAAGTGATATTTTAACCGCCTTACACTCATCCCTCCGTCGTTTGGAAGTTATGATTTAATTTGGCTCTGATTACAGACATATTCATGCTTAACTCCGCGGTTCGTACATTTTCGTGTCCGCAAACTGTAAACAGTGTACGCTCAAAACGGACCAAAATATACCAGAAAACTGAAGACCACATAATTATTTCATGTATTATCTCAACTGGTGGTGTACAGGCACACTGCCAAGTACGTGAGTGCTTTCAGTGTTTGTCCAATCGTCGAGACTACACAGTGAAATAATCCGTACTTTTTCTCACCTGTTTCATTCCACTTGAATGCACAGATTTCCTTCGAATGCTAAACTATGAAAACGACGCGTTTCGTTCGAGGTAACAAGGATTAACCGGTTGTTTTGTTCAAAAATACAGATGGCTCGCTGAAGTCCATTTTGAATCCTTAACATGCATGAGAACTAAATTATGTATGTTTCTGATCCATCCCCAAAATCTTGGACGACAAACATATCTATCATTGCTACACAGCATAACCCATTGCCTAAGCGTACCAGGTATCTTCTCCAATTTTGTTCAACCATGAGGACAGCCAATCGTTTGATGTCACAAATGTTTACATTGTAGTCCACCCGAAACAGCCAACCGTATTGCTCACATGTGAGTAGCAATTTTCCCAACTTGTAATGCTGCTTTGAAACATCAACGGAAACAACGAAATGTGTATTGTTTTTGACATTCTGATCCATGCCCGGCATCCCAGTGCCCTCCAGGTATCAACGAGTTGAACATCACTCACAATTGATCACATCTATACCATTCTCATGGATATTTTAGTCAGCGTCATTCAAAAATGAGCACCACACTCAGGTTTCGCTCTTGTTACAGCTCGTCAGTGGAGCATACTCTTGCCACGGACAGGGTTACAGCTCCTGTCATGCTTTCACGAGGCAGTCTTGTTGGTCATTGCGTCACTGGCCTCACATTAGATATAAGGGAACTATCACACATACACGCTCAACCACATTCGCTTGTAGATAACGATTAAATTGCCAGGCCGTCTCCTATGAAAATACGATAACCGTCCTGTTTACTGTAATCGATGATCCCACGACTGAGACTACACCGTAGTTTGAACTCACAGAAAATATCACACTTTTTCCAGGATATTTCAGTATTTTGGATACCAGTAGGCAGTCTATGATTTTGTTCAACATAGCTGGAACATCGCTCAAATTTGGACGCAGTTTTCAAATTCCGGTCGAGTTTTCAATCCGCTTCTTTCCAAAAGGAAAACACTATACTCGATATTTGATTTCGTTAGGCTAATGTATAGATGTTCAACTTGTAGTCAACCAAATCTTTGACAACTGATCAATAACTTTCACTTGGGAGAAAGAGAGTATGTTAACAACGTGCCATCTCAGAGATTCGAAAACGTGGCCGGTTCACAAAGAAGTTGTCGACAGACATGCAGTATTTGCTCACTGTTGTCTCTCACATTTCAAGTAAGTGTGGGGATCTAGATTAATACAGAGTGAACATAACCCATACATGATTACGTTGTGGCTAATATCCTCATGTCAAAAACACAAGGACACGAGTAAAGTTACAGGTCCAAACGAGGATATGTCCTACTTTGACTTATAGTAAGGGCAAAACGCAAGTCAACGGTTTAATTTTGAAGTGGACTGGCCGAGAAGTTTTTTTGAATGTGAAAGTCGTGATCAAGTGTGGTGGTGTTCATTTTGAAATAACATAATTACTTGCCCCTATTTAGTGGGGTAATCACGTCAACAGTGCCGACATTCGCCAGTGCGCATTTTGACGTCTGCAGCTACATGAGTAGCTGTTCAATTATCAAAACTATTTTCTGCTACTGTTTCCTGTGACTGCTAAGCGATCATCGCATCGATCATTAGCTACTTAGATTGCCGACGGTTCGCCAACAAGTTGCGGTATCGTGAACACCTTCGGAAGTGATTGCGACATCCTTCACTCCTCAATTAAGTGGCATTATCTGATTGCCGAATTCATAACAGTACCAACTAATCAGGTTAATGAGTTTAGTTTTATATGAAGCCTTTTCGTCGTTTGAAGTTTGATGTGCTGGTCTAACTTGATGCATGAAAGTCCATTGAGCTACATCATACTCAGAACTATTGGGATATATTCTTTTATTTGCATACTACCAAAGTGTAAATGCTGTTCTGTAGCCCAGTTCATTTTAACTTCTTGTTATACACTCTCATGACCTCAGATCGCACTACTTCAGAAGACCGTGTTCCAAAACAATAGTGGACGTGTGTGAAAGTTGGAACTGAGATTCAGCTTAGATATTCAACATTTACTCCCCATCTCTGAATTGCAGTGAACAACAACTCAGAATGTAAATTAGGCGATAAAATCATGATGAAAACAAAGAACGAAAACAAATTCAAACTATCAATTTGGGTTTTATACTGAACGAAACAAATACGTGTACATAGCTACCAGGGTTGACCAGAAATTGTGTCACTGATGAACTTGCATAATTTGTAAACGTTATTAGCCACAGAACAGCTGCTCAAATTGCGATTTCCATTTACTGCGAAAGGGGTGACTCAAACGTCTTAGAAACTTCTTACGAAAGCTAAAGTCAGGTTTATACAACACAGTGTCACTGGTCTTGATAAGTCAGTTGGGAAAATGTCACCATTTTCGATCGGCCTGTTGACCGTTAGCGGACAATATGTAAACCATGTTTCTTGCTAACGGAATGTTTAGAATCGGTGCGGTTGACAGTGATAGCGCTTAAAACGAGTTTAATCACATGGGAAGGTGTTCGTTTACTTTAGCAGTCAGTTCATCTGTAATGAAACCAATGTATGTTACTGGATACGCCAAACTAAGTATGTACATAAGAAAGCTGGTTTAGAATACCCGCTTTCATCTTTGAGTTGTTGCGTAATAAAGGGGTCCGACTGAAAGCGTCCACACAATTGGGCTACAAATTAAACTGATATCCACCGTTCTTGAGATAAATTTTTACGGCATAATCTACCGTATACAAAAGCTCCTCGAACGGAGTCCATCTTTACCAGTAAGGTGTGAGCAACACAGATCTGAAGCATCTCTCCCATCACGCATCTTACGAAACTTCCTTATTAAATAAATTGATCATTTTAAAGGCGATTTTTGCACACTTTCAAAGGAAGCAATCCGTTGTCTTATAGTGACAAAATGCAGAAATCTGTTTGAAGGCTAACAATTGTCTCTTAATGAAATAAGAGTTGGAGAGAGGCTTTTCGGATTCAGCTTCTCATATATTAAACAACATGCAGCATTGACACAGAAATGTCAGTTTGCAGGCGGCTCATAAAATCGAGGGACCATGAATAAATGCATTCGCGCTTTGCCCGTTCCACGGTAACTCAAGATCACTTGTAGAGAGTATCAATATTTCTTCCAACGGATCCTTTTCAGTGCTTTAATTATTACAGTTATTACAGGTGCAGTAGTATGCATTTTCTATATCCTTCTGTAGGGTCACTCTTTGAACATTCCTTGGACATTCTTTGACTGACTACATTTATATCGCTAGTTGCACCAACGAATAAAGATGGCCATAGTCTACTAATCCTAAACTGATAGATTCAAGTGAGCCAGCAAACAATCAGGATAATGAATATGGGACAAACGGTGTACATAAATATTGCCTTAAAGGCATATCCCCTCTGTCTACTCTAAATAAACAGAACATAAGATTCAAGATTTCAATGAGATAGAAGCACTTGAATTTGACTACAATAGTAACTTATTCCTGCTTTTGCGTGACAGGCTGCTTTAGATACCATGGCTTTAAATATGTATCAATTGAATTTCTGATTAATGTTGCCAAATATTAAATAATTATCTCTGGATTTTCGCGAAGATCGAAGACAGGCACTCCCTCTGAAAAATGATTGCAATCTCACTTTTTTAGTGGGCTGATGCAGTACAACAACATTTGGTTTGTTTGGTTCGTTTAAAGTTGGGGCTAAGAGTTGTACTGGGCATTTAGGAAGTGTGAACACTACCAGGAAGCTTATCATATCATTGTGACAGCTCGATCAAAGCTAAGGAGTTGAGGCAATTGGAA
>LOND01005474.1:18815-32695 GCA_014220965.1 Paragonimus kellicotti
GAGATCGAAGTGTACAACAGTCAAGAATATTGCACCAAACAAACCAAAGACTGAGAACTTCAGTCTGTCATGGATCCTATTGATATAAGCCATGGGAATTGTGTTACCGCCTCAGTATTGTACAACTAAGAATGGTTCATTCAGGTTGCTATGTCTGCAGTGATCTCAACTTGATCAAATCGATCATCAGTGGGACCAACTGGAACACACGCATCCACTCATTAGCAATAGCTTTTCCACTATCCTAGACGCCCTCTTATTAGTCCCGATCAGAAAACATTCTTCACTTTACTTTCGTTTACTCAAAACTCTCGCTTGTATAATTTTCACTATTAGCATTCATGTTCACATTTTTCACTAACGATAAGCCTTCTAAGTTGAGTACACGGATTTTGAGAACAATACCAGAGTTGGTAAGATAAACAGTTATCGGTTTTCAATACTGAAAATAATTGTTCGCAATTTAGTCAAACGAGTTGCTCAAGATCGTCTACGTTCGTGCGATTAAGCGAAAATTTGCTGTAAAAAAATATTTAAAATAATTCCTAGTAATCATACGGATAGCGCATTCCTGTCAGTGAGGAGTGTTGTTTCACCGTGGCGGGAGTTGTGAAAGTCACTGAATCAACCTTTTTATCAGCTGCAGCTATCACCTCTACACAGATGTTTATAATCAGGGGAAGATATCATCGTCATCATCATCATAGCAGCCATGAGCCTGATCAAAAGGTACTGTGACTTGGGCTGCCGCTCACCTCAACAGTGAAGTGGTATATCCTAGAAGGTTGAAAAGTAATAAAAGAAGTCTAAGCGGAAGAACTAGAAATGGTATGGATGCAGGTACGCCATTGACTGCGACACGCCGCCATCTCGGATAGCGTCTCTAACCAGCGGTTTGAGTGATCACGAGGACCCATCCAGGCAGGCGACACCTACCCACTTTACTCAGTGGAGCAGTCAGGGTCTTCATATTTCGTGACCACGTTGTTGCTTGACCACCATGTGGTTTCACCCAACTGTTGGTGGCTCAGTATATAATGCCCGGTACGGTAAACGCTCAGCTGGCATACGGAGTACGTGACCTAACCATCGCAGGCTGTGCAACGTGAGTAGTTGACCAATTGATCGCGCATCCCGAGCGTTCCGGAATACGCGCCGGCGAACTGCCGCATTGCTCACGCGATCAGTCCACTTAATGTGGGCTAACTGGCGGAGACAACGATGGTCAAATACAGCAAGCTTGTTGATATCTTCCTTGCGAACAGGCCACGTCTCCGAACCATAGAGCAAAACAGAACGTACACAAGCATTATATACTCTTCCTTTCAGCGACAATCGAACGTCTTTTCGACGCCACAGATGACGCAGGTTGGCAAAGGCAACTCGTGCCTTTGCTATCCTCGTTGATATCTCATCAGCAATATTACAAGCTGACGAGATAATGCTACCCAAGTAGGTGAAACTGTCCACAGTCTCAAGTGGATTACCTGCAATAAAGAAAGTAGGAGTGGAAATGCCCCAGTCTTTGAAGTAACACTTTGCACTTTGAAGGTGCGAAGCGCATTCCATACAAACCAGCCCGGTCATTCACCTTGTTCAGCATGGTCTGCATGTCTTCGGCAGAGGGGCTAAGTAAGACAATGTCGTCCGCGTACTCCAGATCGGTCAACCGAGCGCCAGGAAGAAGCTCAACACCAAGTCCACTGGACTCCTTAAGCGCACCCTCCAAAATGTCGTCCATGACAAAATTGAACAGGAAAGGGGAAATCGGACACCCTTGACGAACACCACTAGAAGTGATGAACGCCCGAGACAGTTGTCCATAAACTCTCACCCTGCTTGCAGAGTGAGCATACAGTGATCTCAACAGATTCACGTATTTCCCTGGTACTCCCTTGCGAAGAAGACAGTTCCAGAGAACGTTACGAGCAACTGAATCGAAAGCAGCCTTCAGGTCCAAAAAGACCGCGACCGTCGGCTGCCGATGTTTCGCGATCCGACGCAACGCGAAAACGCGGTACACGCATCTTAGATCAAATCACGTATCCGGCTTTATCAGGGCTTTAGTGAGCCGACGTAAAATGAGGCCAGTGAGTAACTTGGACGCAACAGACACCAAACTGATGCCTCTGTGGTTGTCACATAGAATTCGGGCTCCTTTTTGAAAACGGGAATTACAGTGGATAAGCACCAATCGCGAGGTACCTCTTCAGTCTCACCAAATCGTCTGGAGGAGTTTTGTCAGTTCTGATATCAACCTCTCCCCGCCATCCTTGAAAAGAGGAGAGAGGAGGTCTGGTCCAGGAGCCTTATTACGCTTCAATAACTTTGAGCTCTAGGACCACTTCTGCTTCCGACGGAGGGCCGTCTGGAATGCAATAACTGACCATTCGTATCCCGTCGTCCACATGGTCTGGTTGAAGGCCAACTGAACTGATCTTCGAAATGTTCAGCCCACCTGTCAAGTCGACGCGATTGATTGGTGATAAGTGAACCATCTTTTTCACATATGGTCTCACTTACACCGACTCGACGACCAGTACAACCACGGATCAGGGAAAAAGCCTTCTGCAATTCCCAGATAAAAAGGCTCCTTTCCATCTCTTTCGACTGTTCGACCAAGTAGTGCTCACGGTCTTTGCGCAAGCTTTTAGTCAGCTTGCGTTTAAGTTCTCGTCATCATATTCAGAACCAGGTGGGATCGAGCGACGCTTGTTCATGAGGTTTATCGACGTGATGGAAATCCAGTTCTGTCGCAACTGAACAGCTCCTTCGGAACATACCTCTTCACAGCATGTTTTCATAGCTGCGGTGATTTGTTCCCAGTGTTCGTTAGGATCCCTCACCTGACTCGAACTGGGCAACTTGTTCACCAACGCCTTCTGGTAAGCGTTCTTTACACCCTCATCGCTCGAATGCCAGTTAATTACCTTGCATTTACGAGCGTGTGTCCTCTGGGTAAATGACAAAACAAAACGGGCACGCACAACAGCATGGTCCGAGTCCAGGTGGTTGCTCCAAAAGGCACGACAGTCCTTAACAGAGTGGCGCCACTTGTAACTGACCGTTATATGATCCAACTGTGCTCGGGACAAGAAGCACACAGAGGTCTCCATGTAACACAGTGCTTCTTCCTGTGTTGGAATGCCGTGTTTCGAAGTATAGAGACCATAGGAGCACACAGCTGCAGCAGTCTGTCACCATTGTCAGTACGTTGTGCCCGGACACCAAGCATACCTCCCAGTTGTTTCTCGTCCGAGGAAAGACGACAAGCGTGGCTTTCCAATCGCCGCTAGTATGCATTATGTAACTAAGTGTTCTGGTTTGTTTCAGCGAGAGTCAACGCACGGGGCATTAATAGGAACGCTTCCTTGGTATCATCCGAACAGCTGTCTGTTGGAGCGTACGCCGATATAATGAATACACAACGTCTTTCTGATTTGCGTCGACAGACTTTTACCGATGTATTGAGTCTGACAGCGCACAAGCGACTGTTCACTGGGATCCAATCGAGCAAACATTGCTCTGCCTAGCCCGAGGGCGCAGTGAATAAGACATTGATGTCTGATTCTGAGCACTGCTGCGCGCAGTGGATGTACTCGAAGCTACATCGGGCTTTTGGGTGATATCAGATGTTTTTCGACCGTATTGGATAATACGCCGGCGGTCACGGTCAACCGTTGGGCGATCGGAGTGCTCTTTGTTTGAGGGTACCTTTTCTAACCCCCTTCTTCCTGATACGGAAGACAGCAGTGCCGCAACTATAAAAATAGTTCTGCTGTATGCCCATAGGATCGTGCCTCACTACCTAAGCACTCCTACGCGGTCAGTAGTGCGACATACAATCCTATGAGTGTAACTGCTTTTCGTCTGGCTGCTCCCCTTTGGCCTGTCTGACAGGGTTGAACCTGGAAGGACCGGAGTCCTAGTCAGCATAGCCCGCCGGATCGAAACAGCACACAAGCCCGACCACCTCGTCAAGGTAGCAGTGTAGGTCGAGAGATAAAAATTATACACCGACAACGACGACAAGTTCCCAGAAATCACATTTTTACACACTAAAACTCATGCCACGCGCACGATACTAAACGAATTCCTCAAAACTATCTGCTTCATTTGTGTCGAAAATGAGTGACTCACCAGACTTAGACAATCGCCGACAGATGTCAGATTATACTTTCACAATCAGTAGCATCTTCTCGTAGCATCCTGGAACGGATGTTGTTAGCTGGACAAAGAAGTCAGAAACAGCTTCTTCCAAAGTATATCTCTTCATCACATTTCGCCACATCTCATCAGGTGTACACTGCAATCGGTGGGAATATACAGAAAATGTAAATGGATACTGTGTGGTCAAGCAACAAATCCACGACAAGAACGACACACACACATCCATCAATGCACATCAGTTACCAAGGCACACAAGTGTTGACTAACAGGTCTTCCGGTACTCAGAAGGTAGCTTCCATTCGTTGATCGCTACTTTCTCCGTGAAGCGGGGTGAAGTAGGCAAAAGCTGTCTAAATTATCTGAGTATCATTCTGTTTGCCTTCGTGTGTGTACTTCAAAAAGCAATTGGTTGTACGATTCTCGATATAGACGTGGACACCAACATATTCTATGTTCAACAAATAAACTGCTGCGAACTTGATTACTTCTATCTGTCAAAATGTGCCTCCGTTAGTAATACATATGTATACTTGGCATTACGGACCACATGGTTAATGGTCCACTTTTCCGGACCAACTTGTATACACCATAACAAAGTATACAGACACATCATCCTTTGAAAATATCATCCTTTTTGTCGAAAAGAAGTTCCTCAACAGAACGTAAAATCTTATTTGAAAGCACTAGGCTGGATTAGTTGTCATTAAGCCTTTACAGAGAAATACAGAGAGAAATATATTTTCGAAATCAATCACACTGAGAGTGCAGGGTCAAACTGACCATATGGCTATTTCGCTTCTAGCTTGTCACGTGACTGTCTGGCGTTCATGCGACAACAGTTTAAGATATGATATGCACATCGTATCGTTACCTATTCATAAATTCACTAGTAGTGTTTTGCCCCCGAAACAAACTACCGCGGATACATTGAACAGCGGTGATCCTTCTTTCTGTATAACACACGTTATTCCATCTTTTCATAAGTGCACTCAAACGTATCTGTTGATTTGTGTGTTTTGTTATGGCCTTATCTGGATGATCACGAAAATAAAACTTTCTAATCATGTATAACTTTCTCATTTGCAAAACCAATGGATACACAGGACATTTGTCGTCCACCATAAATGCAAACGGATTATCCGCAAAGCGTTGATGTGGCCATGTGTTTTTGTTTTTGGTGTATGCATTGAAACAAAAACAACGCACATCACAAAATTCGGCTGCATTAAGAGATTTACGATTAGCAGTGCGGAAAAACGCCGCTATTTCTGTAAGACAGACTACAAAGAAGCACGTAGTTCGTTTACCGTGACCCACCCACTGCACTCGGTGAACAGTGAATTGATACACAAATTGTGAATACGAAGTAGCTCACCCGTAACGAAATGCGTGCAGTATTATTCTGCCGAGATAAATTTTCCAGACAGACAAGGTCACACGAAAATTGTGAATAGGTTTGGGTTCAATACATAATTCAATTGGTTAACTAAGTTCATACAGCTTAGTTTGACAGTTTTTTGTAATACATAAGAAGGCAATAACTGACCATACATGAGTTGGTTAGCAATAGTTGGAATGAGTCTAGCTTCCTGAAGATTTGACAGATTAAATGAGGTCGAGGACGATTATGTATATCTGAACATGTGTTTGACAGAAAAGAAAACACAGCAAGATTGTCAATAGTAAGATTGTGAGACAGAAAAAGTGGGAGAAGCGAATGAACGAGAAAACCAGCTACAATCTAACTTGTTCTCCACAGCCATATCTCCCAGTCCAACAAAACGCAATCTGAGTAATAGTAGAACCAGATGGTTAAGCGCATCTTTACCGTACCAAACTTTTTCCTATGAGTTATATATTATAAGACTTGACGCTACGTTCTAAAAGTTTACATCTTGTTTGCGTCCAAATTCATTCACTGAAGGCACTATTACATCAGCTTCTGTTAAGTTTTTCCAAATTAGGACAAAATAAGATGCCAGGAGAGTAACGCGTGCACGTTAAACAATTCAATTGATGCTATATTATTAGCCAGTTATCCCTAAGATGATAAGGTTGGTTGGCCATAAACACATTTTGTAACGAATATTAATGTTGATGGAGAACTCTACATGTCAGGTTTAGATTTTCACTGACATCTCGACAAGGTGACAACAAATGCATCAGTCTACGCAATTTGTCAGAATAGAACAGTGAGCTAAAAGTCTTAGCCCGTCTGTGTCTATTTGCCATATATGTCCACCAAGAAATTTGTTATTCACGGGGTCCAAACAGCATGCATGGATATCAGCATACGGACTGAAATGTTACAACCAGTTCAATGAATAATCCAAACGCTGAATTCATCTCATTAGCCACTTAAGGACAAATGTGGGTCACATTAACTAATTGTGGTTAGGTTGTTTCTACGGTACCAGTACTCACTTCACGCCTTTAGCTAGTCACTAATCCTAGCCCGAATGACAAAGATGCATTACCGCATATAAACTTTTGTGAAACGAGAGCTGGATAATCGCAGCTCAGTGGCGTACTCCATTGAACCCTCTCCTCCGGCTGCATGTCCCTGTGCCGCCATCCACACATAATTAGTCACACAGTGCAAACCAGAATATGTAAAGCTAGCTTTGAAATTAGGGTGACGATCACAGACGTGATCTATAAACCATAGCAACCTAGGATTACTTATGTGATCATACGAGAATACATGCGCAGTGATGACTGCTCTGCGAGATTGAATGTTTCAGGAAAGAGCTGGAAGACATCAACAACTGATTTATCTGTTGATCATATGCGCGAGCAGAATAAACATTTATATTGCTGTGGTGCTGTTGTCTTTTGAATCAGATTGAAGAGGACTACAAAAGGTACACTCAAACAACAGAAAACCGTGTTTACCCGAATATTGGCCGTGAACGCTGATATATCACCTAATATGGTCGACATATCTGTCGTATCATTTGAAAGCCTGACGCAACCTGGTATACGTACACTGCGGTCAGCGTCGATCAGAATCAGATAAAATTTTCCTTGTCACTATGTCTCAGAGCTACGCAAGTCCCACACTGCCAAGTGAGTCGGACTGATAAAAGCTTGGCTCCAGNAGCTCGATCAAAGCTAGGGAGTTGAGGCAATTGAAAACAATTGTTCTAGCGGTTTTTTAAACAGGTGTTGTCAAGTTCTATCAAGCTTAGTGCGTAAATAAAATCCATAACCTAAATTTCGGGATAGCCTTTCAATTATTCAGTTAGGCAACAACGTCGTTTATTCCTGCTGCTCAGTGAACACCACTTTTAATATTGACACCGTCCACGTGATATTGGTTGAATCTCATTTAAAATGCACATTCTCAAATCAATTCGAGTATCGAATACTTTGGTTTCTGGACCGACGAAAATAACATGAGCCGGCATTATTTGCGGATCGATTTCGAATGCACTGACGGCATCACACAACGAACAAAATTGTACGACAGCCACCATCAGTGCGTCCATGATTTGATCATGTGAGTGAGCACTGCGCAACACTGAACAGCCTGTGCTTGATTGGTCCATTTCTCTGCACCGTTTTCTGACTTACAGTGTTATTTGTACGTGGTAAACTTAGTTCCCGCAGACAAATATAACGAAATTGCCTATCAGACGCAGTGACCACAATTATGGCGGTTCCGTTAATGAAAATACTCTTTATTATCAATATGGGTTTGGCGTTGTTATTGTCTATTATCGCACTCGGCGTTAATCCAGCATCTAGAAGTAAGTCTTTCCGGAAGGTTTTCAAACACTGTTTATCTAGTTAACGTTAGGTAATTTAGGTTGCTTCTCCTCGATAAAACAACACTTGGTCAACGTTTCATGTGAGGTAAATGTTAACTTTAATAAACCGATGATTCCGATATTATGCCCAAACTCGGATAAACTTTGTTCATTTGAGTTAATCTATCCTACGAGCAACAGGCCTTCAGTTAGAATACTGTAAACAAAACAGAAAGTTCGCGAGACAACGTCAATTTAAGCACGTTTTTATTTGCGTATAAAACAATCAGAATGAATTAGACTAACTTCGTTCTGACAGGAAAAGGCTCTTAGTTCTGACCTGATAAAGCTAACTTGATCTCGATTAAGAAAAGCCGAACCAGTTATAATGTAGCTGTTAAACTATTCTGCGCATTCATTGTTGGACGGTATTTTTGGTAATCCAAACTTTCGACCTGTTTTTTGTGAGAAAAATCGAACACGGTATTTAATCTGGTTTGCAACTGCATTAGCCTTTTGTCACGGATTTCATTTCATTATTACTAAAAATATTAGTGTATAACCACCCTTGTTACTAAATTACGGCTTCGGTTATCGGAACTAAGTTGCAATACCCTACCTGTTAAACCTGCTTATCACTAGCTGCCTTCAGTCTAGTATACCTGTCTGCCACACTACATTAACTACGGATTCTTAAGAAGTTTGATCTATCTCTCTCAGGAGGTACGTTTTTAGACTGGTCGTTTGAATAAAACTTACAATAGACGAACTTGAACGCACTGGAAGAAAGCACCCATCCTAGTTCTAACCAATCGGAACGGCAACCACATTTCCAACTCTCAATGTCTTGCGTTTACAGTAGAGGTACTGAGAGGACTGCTCTCGAACGTGAAACGTCCGTTACAAACGTAGGACACTGACATAGTTGCTAATGGATATAATGTTATAATTTTCCCCTGTTGTTAAAAGTCTACGTCATATAAATGAGAGCACCTTTGATTTCATTTAGATCCAGATAGACAAGGCTGGCCTTAAACCAATAAATTCCTCACGAACTCACTCTTTCACAGCACCGATATGAATTTTTCACGCTCCCGTGTTCACACCAACTGAATTAAAGAAACAACCGTTAACATTCATGGTTAGATTGCAGGTTGAACGTTTGCGTACACTCTGTATGCAGACCAGGTAGATAATTTAGTACATAGCGTTTCAAACGTTCGCACCACAGATTACCGTAGACAAAAGTCCATTTTCTAATTAAAGCCTCCTTTACTGCATTTCATCATACCCATTACAAGAGAAGGTAAACTGAAATGAACTATGTCAAAGAGGTAAACTAATTTCGTAGTGACCAGACAAGAAATCAGTGGACACAAGAGTCCGATGTAAAGGCTGCGTATTCCATCCCGTTATAGTTACAACAGTCACTGACTTTGTAATACCCTGTTGACAGCATTATTCGGCGTTGTGGTCACGAATATCTGCTAGGAATGGATGTGGCATGTTTGTTAACCAAATATCCGAATAACACGACTTCTGAAATCATCTCGTTTTTTGGGAGTTGTAGAATATTTTCCATTAGAAATAGTTTAGCCCAATAACATTTGGTTCATTGTTATCTCAAACAAATCATCAAACTGACCCTCACCATTTGCTGTCATAATGACAGTTGCAATAAAATCACTAATTCATTTCACAGTCTGCTGATCGTTGAAGACTCTTCCCGATGAAGTGCAAGTAATCTGCGAATCAACTACCCAAGAAACACTTGGCCGCCATAAATTCTTGTGATATTTCATGTCACACATAGAATTTTGTTCAGTAAGCGTACAAACATTAGTGATGAGAAGTTTGCATGACCCAGACTTCTCCGACAATGGATATCAGCTTCCAGTTTGTCACGTATATACTTCCGTGCTTTCTGATTCCTTTAGTCACATACAACCTGTCGCTATAGTTGTGAAGCAAATTATTCATTATTGTAATCCGTATGATGTGATGTTACATAAGGCACTGTTATCATCTGATCAGCTTTCCTTCTTCAAATAGCTATCAATGTAATCAACCCATGGTTAAGTGCAGCCTATGTCAGCTAGTGTGAAATCACATCCAGCTATTTCACGAAATGTAGTCGAGACGGGATGGAAGAAATTGACGTCAGCTTTACTGCAAAACGTTTTGCAATCGAACAGCTTTTAACTCATTATCTGATAGCCGTTGAAGGTGTATCGTATGTAATTGGTATGCACCTGTTGCAGAGGCCACTGTTGTATGAATTGAAGCAACCATACTTTAATGAACAACAGAAAACTGTCCGTAGACAAATTCCTCTAAAATCGCTTGTTTACTTCGAAGTTGAACCATTCTGCTTCATTCAAACTTTAGTCCATTGTTTGAATGTGTCAAACAGCCGACAGTGAACTCGATCACTAGAGTGATGACAAGCCACGACTATCATCATCACGATAAATTTTCTAAAGTGAACTTTGGATATTCGTCCATTAGGACAAAGTGAATATTCACTCATATGGATTTATGTGACAATCAATCAAGTAAGATACACGCGGTATCCTTATGTCATTCCCAGATGATGACTGACAGAAGAAGCCTGATCAATTATTGTTCCAGTGTTCGAGTAGTGACATATTCCACACTGATTGCCAAACGATGCACGTAGTTACTTCGAGTGTCTCAACATACAGGATCGACTAAGTTCTGGCATTTTATGGACCATAAAGCAGTACTAGTTGCCACATGTCTTCATATCGAAGAATTGCACAGTAAACAGGAAGCGTTCCAAAGAGAGTTATCCCAAATCCATAGAGCGCGTTCACAGAACCATTGTGCAGTTGCCATGACAAAAGCCTCAATATATGATGAACATTTTAACAACCGTTATTCCAGTGATAACCAACTGTAATTCAACTGATTTCTATTCATTCTCGCTTCTCATAAAAATGGACCAATCCACTGAGGATGACTCGCTTTACCCTTATGAAACTGTAAGAGGTTAGTCTAACAGAATTGTTGGTGAACGTGTTAGCCGGATAAAACAGTTGTTTACTTCATAACAATCCACATCCACAATGGTATACTAATGTGGATTGTCAATTCTCCAAGGCTTGAACAACTCGGTTCCATCATTGGCCTGTTTAAAATGTACCCGTTGATGACCCGTTGAATTCTCAACTGCGCCAGCCATGCTCCAATTCTTGTTGAGCATATTGATGTACATGATGGGTCTTGAGGCACAGGTGGTTCACTTGACAGTTTCGGAGATGCACATTATCCTGGCACCATTCCAACCAATGAATGCCACAAAGTACAATTGTAAGGACAAAAGATTGCAATCGACGTAGTTAGCAGTAAAAAGGAAGCATAATTTCATCTTCTTATCATACATAATGCGAAAAATATTTGTAAACGCACATGCTTCTCCGTATTATCGTGATCAATTTTCGACGTGCACATTTCCTCTCGCTGAAAATACGAGAAAGCACGCTAAACAACGTGTGGTATAAGTATTTTTCTTGAGCAGAACAAAATTGAATTGATGATCATGACAAAACTCAAAAAGGAACATTGAGTAATTGGAGCGTCATCAGGGAATGCAGTGTTTCGAGTGAATATTTGCACTGCTGATCAAATGGATGCGTCCACTGCCCGTTTCAGCGTAAACCAGTGTCTCTTAATTTGTCTGCACCATAAGTGATGCTAACTCACTACCAATATACCGCTGTTCTACTTTCAAGATCCAGATTTAGATGCTCATCTGTTAGTCAGGCTTGATATTTGGATTGCAGAAGTTTCATGCTCAAACCAGAACGACGACAACTGAAGAGAGAATGAGGATTTTACCACTGATTGTGCTACCGAATCCTACAACTCGCCGGTCGATCTGGCGGATGACAAACCGTATCATAATCCGATGGACGTTTTTGGCTTTCCAAATGAAGATGTCCTGAGGCTGTCGCTATACTTATAATGAGGTTCCTGTCTATAAACTACCGACTTTATTTTATTTAACAGGGAAGCAGCCTAACGGAGTTGAATCAGGTGACTGGAGGCCAGTCGAAAGGTCCACTGCAGTGTCACCACGAACGCTGGTTGCCGGAATACTGTTGCTTTGGAGGCACTACGCAACATGTGACCAATTTTGATAGCGCCTTTCTTTCAGAGCAACTGCGGAATGAATCCTAGACGAGGATCTAGATAATTTCAAAGTGAACACCACCCACACTTGATCGCAGCCTTCGCATTCAGATAAGCCTTTCGGCTAGCCCACTTCGAAAGGAAGCACTAGACTCGAGTTTCGCTCTTATTAGAGCTCATCAGTAATGCATGTCTTCGTTCAGATGATGATTTGTACTCCGTCCCTCCCGCTTGTGACACTGCCAAGTGAGTCGGACTGATAGAAATCTTGGCTCCAGATACGGTACCTCCGAAAACCCTGTCTCCTGACACCTCGTAGGTATGACATCTGAGTCGAAAGCCGTGAGTTACATCCCTGAAGTCAATCTCATTCAGCGACATAAACGACGGAGAAGTATCAAAGTTACTGTCGCTTCAACCGTCCAATCCACCGATTTCCAGATTCTTCCTACTCAGCTATTAGCTATCTACTCTTCAGGCCAAGGCAACCAATGACCGTTGACGATTAACGTCTGCACTCTTCAGATCTAGTTTAGTAAGCTGCTTTGGCCAGCACTATCGCTAGTCTGGAACTGGATGTGTGCTATGTCATCAAGACACGCCTTTACGATCCCAAGATTATCCTTCAATTGAGTTTACCCTCAGATAATGTTATGGTCAGCGATTCATTTTCAGGGTCTCTGACGATGATGGTGCTTGATCTCATGGTCACTCCGGAGTAAGAATTGCAATAAAGCTGAGAAGAGCTTGTTCGATGGGATCCCAATGAATGGTCGTCAATGTGCCGTCAGACTTAGCACTTCAGTCAAGGTCTGTCGACACAGACCGGAAAGACCTTTATTTGTCATATCTGCATCTACTCCAGCGTTGTCAGACACACCATCCACGGTGTCCTCTTTGATCTTCTGAGAGAGACTGAGCACTCGGAGGTCGTCATGCTTGTCAATGATATAAACACAAAACTTGGTCGTCTTACTCCAAAGAAAAAGTAGATAGGTGGTATGCTTGATGTCCTTGAACAACACACTAAAGATAGCGATTGATTTCGATAATCATGTGCATCTCACGAAAGCTACAAGCCCATTGGCGCAGCTGAACACAAATGAAGGCAACGCGTCATTCGGAATCCATTTTGTGTAACTCAAACGCAGACGCTTTCAGTTGCCAATAGGGCCATTCCATCAAAGTATGTCGCTCAGTATGCAATAACCAATTGACTCAGATCATGCCGTTGTCTGTGTCCATTTCGTTCTATCGTGTAATCAGATACCATCTGCTAACACCCCGGCGAAGGTAAACTAAACGTCTATCAGGTAATACTGACAGTTAAACTACCATGACCACAACAGTGGGGTAACTCAGACAAACACTGTGCTATGCTTTCGTAACACAGAGGATCAGATAAGGTAGGACCAATTGAGTTTCCGGTCTGGTCATATATCGAGCACACTTACATCTTGCGAAAGACACTGGAGCATTGGCACTACTTTCTCAACCAAGGGCTAAGGTAACCTTGGACCTAATTATTGCTTTCTACTAGGTTGCCCGATACGATGTCTAGAGGTTTCTCCGTTGCAGAGCAGTCCTCTTCACACGATAAATCTGTTAGGACCTTCATCCGTTTGGTATCTAACTTACATTTTTTTGAATGAGGAGTGTTGTAGGGAGTAAAGACGTGTTGCTCTGGTTTGCTTCATCAGGTATATTACTAAGCTAAACTAACGTACTAGAGTTCTCCTGTTGTCACAGGTGGCAGTTATCTCAGTTACCGTTCATTCATTCAGCTTAAGACATGAGCAGTAT
>LOND01005476.1:18305-30980 GCA_014220965.1 Paragonimus kellicotti
CACAACAACTTCTGGTCAGGCTCATGGCTGTTGTGATAATGATCAATTATGGCAGAACACATGGGTATTGTACTGCTCGACAGACAGGAACAGAATGAGTTGCTCAGTGCAAGAGGTCCTTGAATTACCACCCGACTCTTCAATTGATTACCTCAAACCTGTTCAAATACATCACAAGTTTTTCATCACCGGGTTACTTGCATAAACTGGCCGCTAAGTCAGAAATATCAGCCAATTAACTACAAAGCCTGTGCCTATTGGCGTCCCAGACCATTGGTTGAGTAGAATTTTCCCTCACTTATAGCGAAACAAGATGTACGGAATCTGTGAAAACCAGTCAGCACAAAACACAAGAGAGCTGGTTGGGTACAGAGAAAATGGTAGTGTATATGATTGTTGGACAATGTTTGTGATCGACAGACATACTCACCACGTCCGCCAAATGCATGGCCCGCGGGGAAGATTGTACAAGTTAGGAGTAAATTGAACGTGGTGTTGTTCGCACGTGTTGTTCTTACGAACGTAGGTTTTCCATATGAAAGCTTACATTACACGTGTCTTGTCTGGTAAAGAAGAAACTACCTTGTGAATCGAATACCAATTTTCCATACGAACACGCTACACATTGGTACAAACACTTCCGAATAATGGTGACTCGCGTTGACTATGCAGGTTGAGTATATGCAAATTCACTGGGAAACAACTTCGACAATAAAAAGTTGAATCGAAGAATCCAGTGCAACAGTATGCGCGTGACACAAGTTGTCAGGATTTGAACAGAATCAATGCTTTCAAATCCATTGAATGTACACGATAATTCACCTAAGGCGAAACGTGGTAATGCGATTGGACAAAATAATGTTTCGACGGCGATTAACAGATAAAGTTAACCCTCGCTGACTTCACCAGTGGCACAAACTAAGGAACTATAAGAATATTGAATAAATGTTCGCGTTACACTGGTCCCAAAAAATAAAGAACCAAAACTTTGACTCATTGACCTTCCAGAGTATTGAGAAACTACTTCTTACAAACTGAATTTCAACTGACGAAGCATACCTTGCTTTAAACTTGCTGGTATCCGTAGGTCATTCAGTTTACCCAACGCTCAAAAGACACCGTGGAGTCTTCGGAGAATGTCCTCAGATTTAGGAGTGCACTTGGCACTTATGACCGAAATCCGTTACCTAAGTTTTTTAGGCTGATGACCTTGATCCCCTCTATTACACAGATCATAATAATAGCCTACTAATGGGATAGAGTTTGCATCTCTGTTCGGTTGCATATAGTTGTCACATCTTAATAACAATGGTGTTGACTAATGTGCTGTATTCATTCTATACTTTTTTCTTCCGTTGATTATCATCCAGAAGAAACCAATTGTGAAAAAGTTGGGATTAGACTGGACTCGAACTTGTATCGGAAACATGCCCGAACGCAGCAAGCACTCCGCCAGATGAGCTACAAAGCTACGTGGGAGGCTGTGAAATTTTGTATTTCGGCCCAGTTAGCCACTCGTCCCGCCGTCCCACAAAGAATTTATGAGATGGTTCAGGGCATAGGCTGCGTCAACAGCAGACTCCAAGTAGTTTGCACTGAAATCCAACAATGTAATGTCCAATATCACTCTGCATATAGGTGAACACTTCCATGTACTGATGAAATTGTTCTGAGCTACGAAAGTCCGAGTAGTGAAAGAAGTCAGATGCACTGGCTTTCGATTAACCTGACGGGATCACCAAACAGTGGCAAATTACATAAAGTGACGAGTTGGCATGGAACCGTGTGCTTTCCTGCTTTAATGATTAGAAGGGACCGTGATGGTGACCATTCATAAAAAGAAGTATGGTTACTCACAAGCTGACATTGTCCACTACATTAGTACTAATTCACTAATGAGCTCATCGCGATTTATGATAACGTTAGCATTCACTCATATTTATCAAAAAAGAAAACAAGGTTCAGTCGTCAAACCCAAGTGGACGGTTAGTGCTTGGTACCTAATAACACCTTGACGGTGGCGTGGTCAAGTTAGGGTGTTTAGACCAGTTTTCCCACCACGTGACCACGATGCAAGGCCAGACCAGCCTATATATACAGAACCGGCACTGCGTTGTTCCCGACTGCATGCACGCCAAACAACTCATGTCAACACCGCCGTTGCCAACGCCACACACACGAATGTCACTCGGGATCCGGTGGACATGAAGTAGCAAACAATAAGCATGCAAAGTAGGCACACACGCAACATTTAACAACTCAAATCCGTCGACTGGACATAAACGGTTCTCTCAATCGTGACACTTACCAAACCGGGCGACGAATTAACAGGTATCTTCCAAAGGATATGGTGACTACTGTTATTCCAGAGTAGCGAAGTGAGTAACGTGGCGCATTGGGTTACATCCAAGTTATGAAATCTCCCACACTACTAAGTAACGCAATTTCCATGTTCAACAGTAGCATTGGTGGATTCCAGCGTGAACTTCGAGGAATTCTGCTTGGGGAGTCAAGCCGCTGGATTCTATGAGACAATAAATTGAACGGGTGAATGAGTCCAAATGTGAAATTTCTGAGCTCCCAGCATTGCCTCCTGGCCGCGCTGCTAGAGCACTTGCCGCGTCTGGGCATGCTGTTCCCGTCGCTAGTTTGAATCCAGCCGAGGCTCAGACTTTTTGCAATTGGGTCTCAGCTATATTTGGATTAGAAAAACCTTGATGTGATAATCCGCCAGGTCATTTTCCGGGGTCACGTGACAACCTATGTCAGATAGCGAATTAACCGGAGGTGACTGTACTTCGAGGTGACACAATTAAGATGGTGCACTGATCATCCTCTAGGACAGTAAAATTTAACTTCATCGCATGCTGCGGAAACCCCATCCCGGTCAGAACCGTTTAAATACTGTTCAACCGCGCACATATTTTCAGCGGATGCCAAGTTTTCCTACAAGTAAGCATTTTGGTATATAAGTTTATTTTACAAGTTGATTCTTTCATATCAGTGCGTTCTTTTGCAACATCATGTTTGTCATCACTTGTTCTATTACCCTCGAGTAACTTACTAGTGGTGTAGCACAATACGGTAAGCTTATATATTGTTCTCTCAAGTGTTCGCCTGAAAAACGGCTGGAACCACGCGTCATTATTGCTGCACAATTTAAAGCTTGTAATCATTATCACCACAAAATACGGAATTTTAATTCTACACACGTTCTAAATTGAACAATTGATCAGAGATTTCACGTTCACATAGATTTTCCACCCATCCGCCTTCGAGAGGAAACACTAGCCTCGATTTTCGTTCTTGTCCGAAGTCTATAGTGGTGGATGTCTCTGCAACGACCGGAAGTTGAACTCCGATCTGCGTTCTCGTGAGTCAATAGTGTTGACTAAGGCATCATTAACTTCATACTATGCAAGATCGAACCGTCACAGCTGAATGCTCAGCGACATTTACTTGTTAGTTTCGACAGGCGCAATCACTGTAAGAAAAGACACGGTAACCATCTGTTAACTCGAAACGAGGACCATGAGATAAGGACTTCTCATCCAAGTCAAAATATCCTGTATTATTTGAAGTAACCACTTGCTGAATGGTTTCTGCCATCAACCTACAGAACATCCATTCCAAGCATGAGTCTACACGTGATGGATTAATGAAGCAAACCCTGATAATAATTTTCAAAAATAAACAGGAAATAACTATTAGGTTTTCGTAACTAGGCAAGCACTTTTAAAACGGTAGAGACAACAGAAACCACTCGTATTACTTGCGCACATACCACCTACAATTCAAAGTAACCCCAAAGTAGCTAGCAAACTGTACTTTACCTTAGACATTATCGATTATCCAGCCTTCTAATGGGAACATATAACTTGTCCGCGAGAAGTTCGGTTTAACATAGACAGCCCAAGTCTGACTGTTACCACGCAGTTGGCATATTGTGCAAGGCATGCCTCCACTGTGCGTGAATCAGTTAACACTTGCCCAAAATCACTAATGCATTGGAATGAGCTGGAAAAATGGATGAGTGGACAGTACAAGTAATTAAGAGCAGACCTACTCGTGGTGTGTTTTTCGCGACTTGCTCAGCTTCGATAAAATCATTCGCACCAGCAATGCGGAAGTTCGAGTGCCACATATGAGTTGTGCATTTTAACAATTGTACGCACAAAATCTAAATAATTCCCGCTAAATGTTACAAGAATCCTTGCACGTTACTTCATAAACGTGTGATCTAGATAAGCTACATCCGTTTATGACTACATGCATGAGTCACCACAACGCACTTTCTGCCCAGTAGTATACATAAAAATGTACAACGCCTTGAAGTTGTTGGACTCAAAGCCGATGATTTTTTATATAACAGTTTCCCAGTTTCTCTCGCACATTGATGTTGTCTATACAATGACTGGGTTTGAGTTGACATTTCGAGTAGTGCTTCTAAGTTGGACTGCACCATTTTGAAAAGAAAAAAAAACAACTACGGCTCAGCTTTTCGTAACGTTAATGAGTGATGACAAGGAAAGTCGAGATCAGTCATCACGTCCGAATAGCATAACAAAGCTAAACAAGACAGGCGAAGACATACACATGAACTAATCCGGAGCTGAGCACACATTCCTTACAATCATTAATAATACACAACAAGATATGCACACTTCAAATTTTCACTACTTAAATACGATCCAACTACGCTTCCAATAATCCGTTCGACCGTTGTGACATTTGAAGTCAATTCTTCAGGAACGCACTTGGCTTAACAGCTAGCCGCAGCCCAGCGATAACGCTGTCAGCCAACCCAGAACCACTCACGGATGTCTGAGATGCCTGATGACGTCTGGACTGCGTGTGACCTAGTGCTTCCTGTGGTAGCAAACACATTATGATGTAAACGCTGGAAACTGACTCACTCAGTCGGACACAGGCTTGAGTCAGTAGTGAAGCCATGTAAAATGTATACTGACGTTCGGCTGACCAGACGTTCAGCTGCCTTGATACAATTTTCGTCCAATGCACTTTTTGATCAGCCGACTTGCCGAGGCATGTATGCTTCTTCACTGAATGTCATGTTCACTAGTTGTCTTTTATGGTTCGCTGCGGAGAGATTTTCCACCCTTTTCTAAATCCCTAAAACACCTACCATGCTGCAACGGTATTCACTCCGACCAACTCTTTAATTCTGTTGTTTCTCAGCAGTTTGTAGTGTGCAAAATTTTCGAGGTAAAAGCCAATCAGACAGAATTCACCTTTATTCGGATCTCTCTATTGCAGTTTCCATTAGATCTCGATAAAAACCATGTAGCTGCACGCACCCGGTCTCATTTTTCATCTGTTATTCGTTATTTAGATCGACTTCTACACACACCCAACCTTCTTATTACTGATTCAGCCAACAAACTGAATCGGGAGTTCTTTTCAACTGGTACCGATTAAAGCTGTTCACTAATTTCATCATGAGGTTTCATGATGATAATTACTATTGTAACCCAGGTTCAATTGATTGATTGTCAATCACTTGCTGAAGAGGTGAGTACGCATAAAACGTGTTATTGACTAGCTAACCTTGTTTTTTCTTTCCAGAATGCTTACTTCGTTCGTAGAAAATCTCAAATCATCTAAGATGGCCAGCAGGTACAAGTCACCAATAATTCAGGGAATGAAGCACCCATCACAAAACGGCAAACGAGAAAGGTTTTTTGAAAATATTGTTTGAACAAAAGGTCCAATATCAGATTACATCAGCAAAAATCGTGTAAAAGACAATCATAAAACTCTTCATTCAACCAAGTGAAAGGAAATAAAAACAATTGCATCGTATTCCGTAAAGGCGAAACAACGTTCTTTGCAACGCCTTCTCATGTAACACAGAATGTAGTCTGTATATGTGTATAGACGAATTCAAATCCATACAGCCAGACTATTTGCTGAGAAGACTATCAAAGTTCACACTTTGATGGTAAACAAAGATACCAAGACAAAAGCAAGCAAACAAAGAAACTACGAGGTGGCCTTTTACAAACCAGCAAAACAAAACAAAGGCGAACAAAGAACCCACATATTTGCTAAGAATTGCCAAAAAGTCTGTCGACCAAACTAGCCTTGAAGTCTTGTGTACAGCCTTTACCTCCTTCTTCTGGTTTTCCGCGGTTTTTCTGACCGCACGTTGGACACACAGCTCCCCATGTTTCTCAAAACCATTCTGGCAATCACATACATAACCTCCAACAACATTTCTGCATATCTGTCCAACTTGTTGACAAGGGCTTGTGCTTGTGTTGTTGCATTCATCGATATCAACACACTCACCTTTGACGAGTTGATACCCATCACGACATTCAATGCAATCACTTGCTTTAGGTCCACTGCAGCCAATGCAAGCTGAAGAACAACTGCGACATTCAAATGAACCCGGAGTGTTAACACAGTATTCGAAACTCGAGTTGCACGGATGCTTCTCACATTCGTCTACATCTTCGCAAGTCTGTTGCCCCATGTCTGTGAAAACAGGGGCCCATCCAACGGCACACTCGTTGCAACCAGTGGCGTCTGGATTCCAACAACCGCCGGTACAGGAAACATGACAGGCCTTACAAACGGTTAACACATCGTTCACCTTATCTTCAAAATGCGTTAAAAGATTGCATTTATCGCAAAGGTCACCGGTGTAACCGACGTCACACGAGCACAGTCCAGATCCGGTACGTGTACCGTTTCCAACACATGATCCGCCAGGCTTGGAGCACGGAGCACAAAGGTCACAATCCTGACCAAAGTGATTAAAAGGACAACAGTAATTGGACGCTGTAACACAAAAAATGTCCCTTAGTAAGTGAATTCCCGTATGGTTAGCTTTGAAAACAGAATTCCACCAAGTATGCATGACAGGTTCCAGAGTATCTAAAATGCCGAAGCACCACGCATTGTCGGAGTTGGCACAAAGACTATCAATAATGTCATGAAAACGTACTTCGCTGGTCGCGTAGCTACCGATATTCGTTTTTTCCCAATGTGTGTTTCCGCCACTAAAGCCTTTATGTGCGGTTTTTTGCAAACTCTCGGTGAACCGATCCGCTATCGTCGTGCAATACTCGCAATCATCAGCAATGGAGGTAGCAGCAACAATTAGTGTCAGGAATCCTCGAAATAGGATTAACAGACTGAACTGTATCATGTGGCACGTATAACAATGCCAACGTTGGTTGTAAAGAAAAGAGTCCAAAAAATCTACAAAACAAAAAGATACGAGAAATGAATTTGTACGTGCTTACAGACGTACAGATCTGGTGGGAATGAAAAGGGCAACATGGAAGAGACAAAATATGACATCTGAAAAGAAATTATCCAAGGTATCTTAGCGCAGTACACTACAGTGAGGAAAATGGGTCAACAACACGCCAAGGAATTCCGACGTATTTGGTAGTTTTCTTGCCGAATCTACCAGCAATTATTTTTAGTCACTTAGGAAGTAAACGGCACTTCATGTAGTTACTAGGAAACTCCATGCGAACACAATGACCACATTGGGGATAAGACGAGAACAAACATGTAATCGTTCATTTTCTTAATCTCAGTATGATCAGCTGAATGTGTTTGACTGGATTAGAAAATACAGTAGGATGACGATCTGAGGAATGAATCCAGAAATATTTAGTTAGTTTCTTACAGTAAAGAATTCCTAGATGTCTTCGGCAGTTTCATCAAGCACATAACACGCAGACCATTTCAAATCATGCTATGCTAGCTGGCAGACTTAGATAAAATTACTTGAGATAATTTGAAATCCACCTCGCTATAAGCATGGAGGTCAGTTTCAATAAAAGTGGACATCAGTGAAGAAAACTCTGGGGGGGAAAAGAGAAAGATGTGGAGGATGTTGTCGTGATCAGCGAATAGAACAGAAGCATCCAAAATTTTCGCTTCACAACAGATTACGGAGACCAGCGTGTAATAAATAGGCCAAGTAAGGGATGAAAGAACAAACAAACATCAGAAGGAAATTAAGATGACGTGAAAAGAATGCTGAGTCATGATTGGAATCAGACAAATAAAAGGTTCAGAGAGTCGCGAACAATAACAGAAGTTAGGTCAGTACACGGTAAACAACGCTGAAATCAAAAAATCACGACTATTGCTTACAACTGGTAGCAATTTTACACATTTTACTCAGGGTGAATAAAACAAGTTGTGATTTTTTTTACTGCCTACTTCTCTGTCAAGACTATGTCACGAAAAATGAGCGAAAACAGCACAACATGAGGACTGAATAGAAGAGAGAAAAGACCCTGGCGACGATGCCTGGAACGCCCTAATGAAGAAACATTCAACGTCAAATGTCCGGAACCCAAGCCATATGTTGCCATCACGGTCGTCCGCTTCCAGTCCAACACATCACTCGTAAGCAAGGCACGACGTGGAAAGCGGCAAACTGACAGTCGTAAGACGTGTCCAAGCTAGCGAGGATTGGGAGACAATCTTTTTACGCACAACGATCGACAGAGTATGTCTACCTTGAAGACACACCGACAAACAGCTTCGATGCAATACGAATCAGGTTAGTGTACGAATCAGGTTAGTGTACGAATCGCGTGAGAGCTTACTGAAAATATGGACAGTGTCAACCAATCCCCGATCATTCATTGATAGGGTTTCCGGAAACCAAGGGCCGCTCTACAGGAGTAGAGCGTGTTCATCCGAGCCAGATTTTTTTTACGTTTGGGGAATCTGACCTTAAATGGGACTACTGTACCCACGGGCTCGGAAACGTCAACACATTAATGAACATAAGATATACCCAAAGGCGTAACTACCGGGACTTAAAGAACTATTGAAAGTGCTCAGTCCGACTTTGCCGCAGGTTACAGACATGCACACCATGGACTTCGTAGACAGTTTCATTCACACCTGGCTTCCTGTTATCTGTTGCCCGAATGGAATGGAAACGCTTGAGGGAGGTCCCGATGACAAAAAAACATGTTCCATTTCCATAGTGCGTTGTATCTATCTAGTCTGACAATTCTCTCTTGATTATTTTCTCAACTCATTGCGAGCCTAATCATGCTTGCTGTCAAACGAAGTATTTTGCCAAGAAAGTTCAAAGGTTCCCAGGAAGGTGTCTACCCCTGTGCAAACAAACAGCCGAGCTATGAGTGAAAGTAAAAAAATCAACAATACAGCTTGCTTACGGCTTTCATTGTCATGCGTCATTAGATGGACTTAATTCACAGACAACTCGGTGAAACAATGACATACACACCAATGAATTCGGTTAAGCTGTTACCTCACCTATAGTTTCCAGTCCTATATATATATATACCTTCGGCGAGCCCTATACTAATATATATACACATCTAGATGTGTATAATATATATATATATATATAATATAGGGCTCGCCGAAGGTCTCTAAGTCGTTAAGAAAGTGCAAATACCTGCTGCGCGTAATTGGTCACACGACTGAAGAAAACGACACCGAATTCACACCAGGCCTCATACGGCAAACGTATATAGAAGTGAAAGTGTACAGTTGAAGCTGGTATCCTTAAAGAAGCCGCAGGATTGTTGATCAACACTCGAGGGATGGATACATGTTAAAACAATAACATGAAACACTACCTGCTAAAACACTGCTAGTTTTCTTTACACTTCTAAGGAGAAAGTTTGTATGGCTTTTAGTAGGCATCTTTACAATGAACCTGTTCATATTTATGTTTACAAACATGTCACTAAAGGTGTACACATGACTACGCTTCGGGAGGGTGTGAAACTGTCCGGGTACGCCGGTGAAATATGGAAGGAGACTGAGTGAAGGGTGCGGGGAATATGGGGTTTGGGAGTCTGTGACTTACGATTGTGAAGTTGTCACCAAGTCCTTAGTGGTAGTATACAGAGTAAATATGGCCTTATATCACCTAAAAAGGACGTATACATCCAGGAAGCTAGAAGTCGCACAATTCTATGAGCATGTAAAGCCTGAATAAAATCGAAATATCATTTCATTTAAGAGATGTACAAATACTTTACATATTCAATGAGACCTCAAAAACAGATTAGCATTCAGGTTACAACGCCCGTCACAACCGCATACTTGTTGTACTTGAATGCAGTCGTGTGTTAACTCGGAGAGATGCAGTGTCACTTTACGAGATACTCTCCGAGTATAAAGAACTTAAGTTACGAAAATATGATAAAGGGTATAAACCTCTTCTGTTTAGAGGTAAGCAAACAGAGGATATTTTACTACGACATTAAACATAACCAAGGGATTACAGATGGCAAGTAGTCATAAGTTCATCTATAAAAGAAATGTCATGCTCCGCGAGCATAATAAGTACTAAGCTTAGGGCTCATTTCTTCTGCAGAGTGATGAATACCCGGAACATCTTGTCCCCGAATGTAGTTGAAGAGACCATTGAGCAATTAATTCAAACACAAGCTTGACGATCGCCGGACTGCAGTGCTTCCTGAATAGATTACGTGAGTCATAAGGAGTGTAATACTTCTCCAGTTATCCACCGACTGATATGTACGTGCGAGGTTCAAAGCCCAAGCTTCCCGGACCACCACGAGTATTCTGATGTCACGCGGAAGTCCGTTACTCTGAAAAACAATCATGGATAAACCGGTGTGGTACCGTTCGTTATAAACACCGTCAAAGTAGCAGTAATACAATATGAGGAAAAATAAGGCCATGACGTTCACACACTACTTCTGCTAGGCACAGGCGAGTAGTAGCGCCTTCAATCGCACTTAAGAGGAAGCAGTAACTACAACTAGCGACCGGTTATTCCAATGGGTCGCTATCACGAGACAGAAACTTAAAGCAGTAAAGTCCCTGATGAATTTAGGACACGCAAGATTACGCAGGACGTACTCTGCAGAGTACATCTTACAGAAAAAATCGTCCAGCGAATGATGAACATTTTCGATCCCACAGCCTGTATCTGTGAAAACAGTCTTCTGTTAACTCTTCTGAAACAAGAAAAAAGTAGGAAGGAAGTCTCCACGAGAACTTCGAAAATCTAGTTGGTAAACATCAAAGAATTCGAGGCGAGACTCACAACTGATGTTCAATAAACCTACCACGTATTCTATTACAATTCAATGCAGGGGATCTAGCAAATTTACGCATTTCTTAAGGTTATAATAAACTGTTGTGCTGGCGAATCCGAGCAACAGTCGAACATGAACCCATATAGGTTTTTAAAGTCTTTTTATCACGCTTTGAGCAGTAAAGCACTTTTTGGCTAGTTTTTTATAATGACGTTGGAAGATGGCTGTAAGCCGAGGTACACTTTGAGAACTAATTTGGTAATATACACCCGCTTATGTATAACGCGTTGCGAAGACGTTCCAAGTCGCGACCGAGAAACGCGTACAGGTTTGTCGTCGTCCGTGAGAAAACATCCCTCAGGACCACTGCTTAACTGCATTGAGGTCAGCTTGTAAAATGCTTGGATCATGGGAGCGCCAGATTGTCAAGCCACTCGCATCGAGTGACTGGGAAGTCTGTCCCGTAAGTTATTAATACGTAGTAAAAACAGTGGCGGTTCTGGGACCTCTCCGTCCGATATATCTGTTGAGATGGGTGCGAAACGAGAGATCGGAGCTAGCTTTGATGCGAAAGGTACAACCATTAAGAAATGAGAATATTCACCGGTGAATATAATTTTTACCGTCGTGTCTCCGTTTTTTGGAGTGACCCGCGAGGCACCCAGTTAAACCGTTCAGTAAAGTCGAAGAAAACGACGTCAGGTGAGAGACGGTGATCCTGGCATCACGAAGTTACCTATGAAAAGCAACATGTTCTTCACGCAGAACCAAACTGGCAGAAAATCGGACTGAGGCACACAGACTATTGGGTTGTGATGGAGGTAGGAATTTGGGAATTCTACATTCCGATAGGCAGGGTCGCAAGTCTCCTAACGATTGGAATAAAACAGTATCCGAATTAAGTTAATAAACAAGTATCAGAGCGAGTCCTGAACAATGACACAAAAATAACGGGAAAATGGTTAGGAAGAGCAGTAAGAAAATAAAATGAGAAAAAGCCACTCAAATTCAAATCAACCACATTGAACCCCCAATGTGAGGACGTAACTCGTGAATGAGCATTAATTGGCACCAGAAGGCGAGTGCCAAGTCACTTATAAACCGACGATACTCGGAAGAGTGTACGCTCAGTGATATGAGTCTTACTACATAAGGCTTAGTTTTCGGACTTCGGATTGCCTTAACTACATGACGTTGCAGTCTCTAAGGCCAAAAGGGTGGTCAAATCTCAGTTAAGTCCTTATGTACGGATGAATGAAACTGTGGAAAATAAGCCGGAAACAACGAAGATCGAACTGGCCCGAAATAAGTTTGACTAAGGATAGTATTGCTAGTTTTTCTTGCATTTGCTTCGAACGTTTGGAGAGGTCGGATGTATGAAACAAAGGCTCATGGCTCATTCTTGACAATAAATTTCCGAACAGGGTGGTTGTTGAGGTAACACACATTGTTCAGAGTCACAGATATGCATGAATTTGCATCTACCAGCATTAAAATCCAGCCAATTTGGTTGGGATCGATTAAAGTGTTCATGTCAGGTTGTAAGATAGAATAACCGTGACTAGTGTTACCGGCACGTCAGAGGTTAACGTCACCAACATACAACAATTATGGGGGAAAA
>LOND01005477.1:9094-21831 GCA_014220965.1 Paragonimus kellicotti
ATATAAGAACTAGCTGACATTATTTATCCGGGTAGTTGCAAAGGTGTCCTGAGTGGTAAGAATACAGCGGTTACTCAGCAATCGAGACACCAAGATTGCGCATGTCGAGCAACGCTATTTGTGGCGACTGAAAGATGCGATCTACTCCATTATGTGGACAGAACACCCTATGTCTAAACGATCCTCCTGTTGTACGTTTGCGAAACCTAACCGATTAGAGCAGAAAACGCTAATCGAGTATCGGTCACTGACAGCTACTATTTGCTCACAGTTGTTCGTGTACGATGAACTCACCAGAGCAACGAGTGCGTCGGAAGAGGGAACCTACTAACATCAACATTTCCATATGGAGTGCACTTCAATTTGATCGAAGTCATCAGTCTACATAAGTGCTTCGTACTGCTTCCTATTGCTTTACCCTATTAACGGAAACGCTGACTAGATTAAAAGGACGGCAAGACAATGAACTGACACTAAAGCATGACACAATTTACGATTAAACGTGAATACAAATGCGTTTTCCTGCAGGGGACCTAAGGATTCGAAAAAGCCCCGGTTAGAAAGGTTTCCAGATGACAGTTACAATCAGTAGGACCTGTATGGAAAACATACCACGAACCGAATATGCTAATTCCTTCTTGATTGTCAGGTATTGCACGTTGTGTGCTGCAGTGACTAATCGTGTATGATAAAAGATATGTCCCAACCAACAGACAAAACTACCTCCAATTTTTCTTAGAGCTGATGCATTATTACCATAACTTCGTGCCTCGTGTTCATGAGTTTCGTGCATCACCGACTCACCTCCCCAAGACAGATTCTCCACAGCTGTTGTTAGGGGCCTGTCAGTTTCCAGTTGTACATATCACGTAAATTCTGAAGTCTAATTGGCTTCTAATAAAAAAATTGACAAAAGGTAGGAATCACCGTTGCACCAGGTGAACCAGAAGTAGGCATATAGGGCAGTGATCCTACCACAAGTTCCAGATGGCTCATGAGGAAGTCTCGCATGTTTCACACACAATCAGTTCAAATGAAAACTACACCCAAATAAAAAGAAGGTATCGTGCTAATATCATTCTGAAAGTTAATGTTATGTACAGATCATAAGCCTCTTCTGTCAACTGATGGCATGAAAATGGTACGTCGGTTCACACTGCTTAAGGACTGCAGCAAAGAGTAACGAAGATGTTTGAATATACCACTGAAACCCAGTTCAAAAGTGCATTCGGATGGACATGCGCGTTTTATCTCGTCTAAACCGAACTGATGGTCACAAAGCCCAACAAAGACATAATCGGTGTATCAATAACAGTGACGATTATAAAATAGTTCAGACCAAAGTGGGAATAGATAGCCAAATGATTCAGTACAGAAAGCGTCGAAACAATTTTCTCGCCGTAACAATGTGCCCGTCAGGACTAACGGATGACGAATGCCTACAGTTCCTGTAGTGATTCCGGCAGTTTTGCACTAACAATAAGGGCTGCACGCGTACCATTCAACCACGCCTATCGCTTGGCAAATGGCGGTCAAATCGAATCTTTGGATCTAACTTGCAGAAATTGTATAATGGCGGCAAAAACGCTAGTTGAATCCGAACCATATTCACAGTCCAAGGTTGGGAAATCATGATCACGAGTTCATCTTGATTTTACAAGCTCAGTAAACGGACTTTTGTACCTATCAGCAATCGATGTACACAAAAACCAACCAGATTTCTCTCATTTGCGAATAACCACTACATTTGCAACCATTTCTAATTTCTGAAGATTATTCTCCCAATTTGACTTCCTGGAGATTTTGGTGACCAAGAACGGACAACAGTCCATTTCCTTTGAAATTCAATAGGTTTGTATCAACAGTGGTTACTCATAGGTTTACACCCGTCTATCACCCACAATCTAATAGCCAAAAGGGTCTCCGGAGGAATGATTGCAAATCCGATGAATCATGAAATCTCTGTTTTATTGCCCTCATACCTGGTGGACTTGCACCTGGAGACGTTGAAATGTGTACACAACTGACCAGTTTAGGTATTTAAGTAGATGATGCAACGGTGCCCACCAACTTTTTTGGGTGTTCTAGGGACTGTCCGCGATCGGACAGTTTAACGGCCTGTGTAACTGAAATGATTAACGGTCGTAGCTGAGAAGTTGTACTTGGCTGCAGGAAAATCATGATGTGACTCAACTTCACCTACAAATGTCACCGTTTTGCGTCGTTATGAAAACATCTCGTTCTTCGTTAATCACTGCTATTCTTCGAATAACTTGCACGTTCTCCGCACATGTGTAAGTTATCTTCTTCAGTCATCTCGGGTTCTGGCTTTTCCCTGTCACCAATAAATGTGGCTATTTTACAAGAGCACTGCGAGTCAATAACGCAGTTAGCTATTCCTTTGACACGTTTCTCTTGTGGCTCTGTCGTCCCTCGAGCGCGAGATTTCATTTTTGGGGGACAGCGAACTAAACCAATTTACTTGTAACTGAAAATATCATTTTCTTCATATTGTATGATACTCGTAATTTGGAGCTTTCACTCATAGCATCCTTCGTAGCTTCGATTTCTTCTTTGATTAACATCCCTGAAGGGATGTTCTGGGCGTCTCTGGAATTTAAAATACCTCCCATCACTAACAGTAAATGCTAAGACTCGTGACGTAATCTTTCTGATTGTTTATCTTTCGATTTCTCCGGGATCACACGTCTTAAGGAGTTGCTCGTACCCGTTTATGGAATTAGCTGTGCTTTTGTTCATGTAACATTCTTATGGTTGCACCACCTCTGCTGTACGATGTTTCAGTTTCGTTTTTCCCCCTCCCCTCCATTTAATAATCCTATCTTGCCGATACCAAACCTTGATGTTTGACGTATTGCGCTCCATTTTTCAATTAAAAACACTACTTAAAAGAAAAAAGGTCTAGTAATTCAGTCATGTTAACCCTATTTCGTATGTCGGTCTCCGTGTGCTGTACGCTTGCAACGTTTGAATAAGGCTAGTGAATAGCCTGAACATTTTTGTTTGTTTGTCATAATTGCATAATTGACGTTCCTAGTTACTGCAGCTACATCAGAATACTAAAATCCACCCATTTTTTAATCATCATGATTGTGACTATATCTCTTGTTATGTCTGTTATCGTTATGGACTAGTTACATGTACGTGTGCGCCCAGCCTCTCTAGAGGTCTATTAGGTTTGATTACTACCAAGGGTTCAGTGTCTACCCTAGGTTCAACTGGCTTTAGCCATAAGAATGAATGGCAGTGGCTCGTGATTCACGCTGGTGTACAGTCCATTAGGGTTCGACTGTATCACCTAAGTTGGACACTACATTCTGAGTAGTAAATAGTGGTGATGAACGTTTTGATCTGTGTAGGGGGAAATCAAACCAAATTGGTACCATAACTTTGGTGCCTGATTACATCTAGAGGCTGGCCGTTCTAGGATGGTGGTTCCTTCTAGCGAATAGTCTCAAAGAGAACCACTTTCTTTCGCCTTCGTGTTCCTTACCCGGATCAGGTTTCTGCCCGATTGTGCATTGTTGACTGCTGCTGCTGACATTTCAAAAACTCAGATGGTACTATTGGTCGTGGTCAGGAAGTACTGTCTCCCAAGTCAGGAACCACGGGATCATCCACACTACTGGTTGGGAATGCTCCGTAATGTGGCAATGTCACAATCACTAGCGATTCTGCGTTCGCGGAGTTATCTATGTGCAAATTTTCACTGTTTGTTTTATGTGTTTACACGTTTGTATCTGTTTATTTGTCTTTCGCCACTGAGCATCAGCGACAGCTTGCGACATAGTACTCACGGGTGTTGCTCAAAGCTGAAAGTGTATATTTAGCTGGACGTACTTATATTGATAGTTGTGATCCCCAGTTATTTAGGTGAATTTGTAACCCTTTGCTTTTTGATTACGCAATCGTCAGTCTCACGAGATAACGCCCCTACTGGCCTATTTGGAGAAAAAACGAAAAGACGAAGAAGTTGCTCATCACAAAAAGAAATTCAAAAGATTTGGCAACCCTCGGAAGGAACCTCGTGGTGAACAACAGATTCGAACCCCACCAGCAAGTAACCGACGCGATGTGAAACGGGGCTCGGCTGCACCACATTCTGGAACCCCTCATGGAAAAATGAACGACGAGATAACGGGCGCCGATGTAAAGTCCTCCGAAGAAACGAGGCCTAAACCTAGTTTTGATATGGAGGAATTTCCTGCTATACGAAAGAAAAGTAAGCTGTCTTTATCAGTATGGAGTTACATGTCTTTTACCGTATCACTAGGTTCTTCGTTGCCGTCGGACACCACCATTGTTATTTTGTTCGAACATCTTAGGTATGTGTTATCACTGTGCTGCGTCATCTCTTTGTTGGTTATTCTTCTTCCTGAAAGGATGTTCATATTGATACCGTTTTTCTGTTTATTATAAGATTGTCTCATTAGAATATTGGCTGTTCGATTCATTACATCTGTTGGTGGTTGCAGTTCACTTGGTTTTGTCCCGCTGGACTGACATTTCACAGAGATATAGGCGGCTGTTTGTATCCGATACTTTCTAAACTTTACCGCGTCACCTACGATTGCTGGACGATACCGACTTCTCTTTTCCAACGTCTCGAAAAACGCTTTAAAGAACAGTTTCAAATCTGTTGTGCCAGCGTCATATACTTTCACGGAGAAATGTGTTGCACGTTGTAAAAGTTATGCGCTTGTGAGCAATGCTTACTGAAGTATATGTGGATTAAGTGAAGCAGGACAATGCAGCATGTCACTGGCCGCTAATCCAAATCTCGTGAACTGTGAAGATGCGTCTACTTTTGAGGATGTGCCATCTCTTGAAATCTCTTGCATGCTTGGACGTGTTGATCTAGTGCGTAGACACAGTATCTGTATTCTGCACTGATACCTCAGCTCAAGTCAGGATTTATAAGGGTCTGCCGAACACACTTCACAGTGAAGTTATCCATCTGATTTGTCTACTTTCTCCATTTTTGTTCACTTTCTTCATTGGTTTACTAATAAAGCATAGTCTGTGGCATTCAGAATTCAAACCTTAGCATCTCACCGACCGACCTATACTGAACCTGCGACGACAGCAAGTTGTCCGACTATCTGCGTTAGACACAGATGTTGGATAACATTCCTCGTCGTGTACATTTTTGGGATGCGTTTCAGTGCTTCATGGTACATGGTGACAGTACCAGACTAGAGGTTGATCTTCTCCACTACTTTAAAAGCTGTATCACGGATGGCTGGCTTGTGGGATGCCAAAGTATGACTCGGATTCTTGAGGACAAGCTACTTTCCTCCGGTTTTAGGCACCCTTGGCACATCAACTGTTGTTAAAGGTAGCCTCCACAGGACCATGGTTAGAACAGTTTCATTTTACGACCACGAACTGTTGCCACTTAGAAGTAGGGATTTGGAATTTGTTCGGATTAGTTTATCATTGTTCAGTCGCACATGGTAAACGGCGTCAGTGGATAAGCAGGGATTACCTTGAAGGTCGGAGAAATGCACTCAAGTAGTCCCGTAAATGCATAAGTTCCGGTGGTTGGGCTATGTTTTTAAGAATACAAGCTCATGGTTAACCCCACCGCGTTGCAAGTCACTTATGTAAGATGACAGTGGTAAGGTCAACGGATCTTTGTGAAATGAAATAGAAGTAGCCACTTGTACGTTGAACACTGTAGGTGTTGTTCATTTCCTGAGTTTAATGGTCGTGTTATTCACCGAGGCTTTAGTTGAAGATGTCAGATGTGATGCCTGTCTATCGAGTTTTGCAGTGTGAATGTTATCATTACGTGATTGGGGACAACCAATTGGGACAACCAATGATGCGGAGATAGTGAAAATCATCAGTTTTGTAGATATTATCTTACTTGCACTTTGGTGTTCTTTGTGTGCGTTTATACATATGGATTATAAAAGTCAACTCTCATCTCTTCTGCTACTTATGTATAAGACAGAGCTCTCTGTGTCTCTTGTGTCTCTAAAAGTTAGGCATTACTTTTGACTATTTATGTAATTGTAAGACAAGTTGCTCAACTTGGTTTGAAGTCCGTTTGAGTATGAAGCCAAGTGATCAGAGGCACTGGGTGATATTGCTTGTCATCATCATACTGAATATTATTTTCAGTTTTGAGTCGTACCCGTAGACACTTTGGCTCGGGCTGCCGTTGGTCTTGACGAAGAGGCGGAGCAATAAATAAGGACAGGTGTATAAAGGAAAAACGGGGACAGAGAGACAATGGGGCTTCGGAGAAGAAAAAAGAGGAACAGCCAACAATATTCTGCATATAGGTTCGCCATTTACCGTGACGCACTACCATATCAGATGTCTTCCAACCACTGGTGTGAGTAGTAGCGAACTCTCCAAGCAGGTTGATGGCACTTACCAACCTTGTTCAGCAGGAGAGTCAAGACTTTCTCAGCCTGTGGTCGCATCTGGTTTGTTCCAACCATCAGCCGTTATAGTGAACAATGCGTGGTATGGCGGATACTCTGTCGACGTACGGAGTAAATCACTCAGCTAGCAGAGATTGTGTATTTTCATTACTTCGGTTATTGGTCGCGAAGTTACACGTTTTCCAACTGACCGATGTGTTTTTCACAAAGTAAACTTATTTGTTGCAATCCAGCCGGTGGATAGAACAGTGATCCAATATCGAGAGTCGTTACGCATCTTCCGCACAACTGGTCCAAATATATAATCCAAGGATCTGGTCCACACGCTTTGCAAAGCCCACCTTCATTCGACGGATGGATGTCTTTGCGACGCCATAAATGATAAAGGTTGGTGAGTGTACCGTGCGTCTTCGCCATCCTTATGGACACTTCGTCAGCAATATTACAAATTGACAAGAACACACTGCCCAAATAGATGGGACAACCGTAGGTCGCCGGCAGCTTACCAGCAATAACAAGAACAGGGTCAATGCTAAATCAACCCTGTAACCATACTTTACACTTAGATGGTGCACATTGCATACCATACAGACAAATCACATCATATAATCGATTCCGCATGATCTGCTTGTTCTCTGCAGAAAAAACTACGTAGAGCAATGTCGTTTGCATGTTCAGTCATAGTCGGCTTACTACCTGCTATAAACTCCACTCCGAAATCCTCGGAACTGGTGATTGATTCTTCCAGAATATCGCCCGTCACAGAGTTGAAAAGTAAGACGGATAACGCTGTGGATAGCTGTCCATGAGTGCGAACTATATACTCGGAGTGGGCATACAACGACGTGCTCCACTTTGACCCCTCTGCAATGGAGACAGTCCCAGAGAGCGTGTCGGGCAACCGATTCAGAAGCAGTCTTTTACTCCGAAAACCTCGCGACCGTTGCCTGAGAAAAGGAGTACTGATGCTCCAGTATATGTCGCAAGGTGGAGATATGATCGGTACACCCACGGCCAGATCGGAGACACGAACGTTCTTTGTTTGTCTGGTTTCCTCTGTGTTTCATAAACCATCGCACTATGAGGCTCGTGGGCATCGTAGATGAGACACAAACGAGACTAATACCTCTGCGATTGTCATATGATGTCCTGGCACCTTTTTCAAAAATGACAACGATTTTGGTTAAGCACCAGTCATTAAGGCACTTGTGATCAGTTCAGACAACAGTCTTTTACTATCGTCTTTGGAATGTGCTAGAGAAGGAACATTCGCACCTGGGGCTTTATTACATTACGTCAAGGTGTAAAGGCATTTCCGTTTCTGACGGAGGATCATCTAGAATGTCATACCTAACTACACAATCTCTGTCGTCCACAACTGAATGACCTGGCTTAGGCTAGTTGAACTGTTCCTCAAAATACCCAACCGGTCTAGCATGTCGCCTCGGCAAACTATAAACACATGGGCCATTTTTACTCACAGATACTCTCAAAGGCACCTTATCAGCCATCAGTGCAACCACAAACCACGAAAGACATCATCCGGCTATTCTTTGATAAAATGCCTTTTCCATCTCTTGCTTGCTCGGATATTTATGCCTTACACAGACTGTTTGTAAGTTTGCGTTCCAGATCACGGTGGTTAACGTCATATTCGGCATCAAAAGGATAATCAAACGTTTGTTCACAAGTCCTGTAGATTCATCAGTTGAGAGTTCTGCCCAATGGTCGTTTGAATCACTGTGGTTAACGTCATATTCGGCATCAAAAGGATAATCAAACGTTTGTTCACAAGTCCTGTAGATTCATCAGTTGAGAGTTCTGCCCAATGGTCGTTTGAATCACTTCACTGTTGTGACCCGAACAGTTTGGCTGTCGAAGCTGCTTGACAGACATTTTGTTTATCCTCGTCACCCAACTTTGTATTTGTGGACGGATGATTTCTGAGCAAATGCGAAAACGAAGCGGGCATGTAGAGCACCATGATGTGAGTCATGGTGGTTACTCCAGAAATGAAAGATAGCCACCGGGAGACGTGATCAGTTTACGTCCATAGTTGATCCGTACAAGTTGGTCTTTATATGGCGGATTGTCGTTGTCTTCGCTTAAATACCTGACTGGACATCGAGTCCATAAGATAGATGTTTGTAACAACCGAGCGTCTTGACACCAAACATAACACCTAGCCGTTTTTCTGTAGTTAAACGGCCGAACTGTGCATCCGTATCATCAACGAACACGATGATGTCCGGGGGCTTAGCCTGTCTCAGAAAAACAAGGTGGGCATCGTTGAAGACGTTCTTGGTGGCACCTGAACTGTTGTCTGTCGGAACATAAATACAGATATGACAAATAAGCGGCCTCTTTCTGGTTTGTGTCCGAAGTGCTGAGTTTGACAACACGTAGGCGATCATTCACTAGGATCTGATCGAGCGAGCTTGGCGAAAGCCCTGTCATCTTCACCGCGAGCTTAGGATTCATCATCCCCGGCAACCTTGAAAAGGAACTGCCGACCAATAATGTCATCCTGGGGCGAAGTTAAATGGACGTCATCACTAAGATCGTAAAAACGCATTTCACAGACAACATACATCCAATTCCAGACAGACAAACACATCATATAATCGATTCCGCGCATGATCTGCTTGTTCTCGCTGCTAAGAAAAACTCGTAGAGGCAATGTCGTTTGCTGTATTCGTCCAAGTCGGCTTAGCTACCTGCCTATAAACTCCACTCGAAGTCCTTCGAACTGGTGCATTGATCCCTTACCAGAATCATCGCGTCAGCAGTGTTGAAATAAGGACGACACGCTTGGGGATAGCTTGTCCATGATGTGCGAACTATATACTCGGGAGTGGCATACAACTGACGTGTACCACTTTGACCCTCTGTAATGGAGGACAGTCCCAGAGAGCGTGTCGGGCAACCGATTCAGAAGCAGTCTTTTACTCCGAAAACCTCGCGACCGTTGCCTGAGAAAAGGAGTACCGATGCTCCAGTATATGTCGCAAGGTGGAGATATGATCGGTACACCCACGGCCAGATCGGAGACACGAACGTTCTTTGTTTGTCTGGTTTCCTCTGTGTTTCATAAACCAAGCGCACTATGAGAAGCTCGGTGGCCATCGTAGTATGAGATACAAACGAGACTAATACCTCTGCGATTGTCATATGATGTCTTGGCACCTTTTTCAAAAATGACAACGATTTTGGTTAAGCACCAGTCATTAGGCACTTGTGATCAGTTCAGACAACAGTCTCTTTACTATTGTCTTTGGAATGTGCTGGAGAAGGAACATTCGCACCGTGGCTTTATTACATTACTTCAAGGTGTTAAGCTTTCCGTTTCTGACGGAAGGTATCATCTCAACCGTTGCCACTTAGAAGTAGGGATTTAGAATTTGTTCTGATTAGTTTATCATTGTTCAGTCGCACATGGTAAACGGCGTCAGTGGATAAGCAGGGATTACCTTGAAGGTCGGAGAAATGCACTCAAGTAGTCCCGTAAATGCATAAGTTCCGGTGGTTGGGCTATGTTTTTAAGAATACAAGCTCATGGTTAACCCCACCGCGTTGCAAGTCACTTATGTAAGATGACAGTGGTAAGGTCAACGGATCTTTGTGAAATGAAATAGAAGTAGCCACTTGTACGTTGAACACTGTAGGTGTTGTTCATTTCCTGAGTTTAATGGTCGTGTTATTCACCGAGGCTTTAGTTGAAGATGTCAGATGTGATGCCTGTCTATCGAGTTTTGCAGTGTGAATGTTATCATTACGTGATTGGGGACAACCAATTGGGACAACCAATGATGCGGAGATAGTGAAAATCATCAGTTTTGTAGATATTATCTTACTTGCCACTTTGGTGTTCTTTGTGTGCGTTTATACATATGGATTATAAAAGTCAACTCTCATCTCTTCTGCTACTTATGTATAAGACAGAGCTCTCTCTGTCTCTTGTGCTTCTATAAAGTTAGGCATTACTTTTGACTATTTATGTAATTGTAAGACAAGTTGCTCAACTTGGTTTGAAGTCCGTTTGAGTATGAAGCCAAGTGATCAGAGGCACTGGGTGATATTGCTTGTCATCATCATACTGAATATTATTTTCAGTTTTGAGTCGTACCCGTAGACACTTTGGCTCGGGCTGCCGTTGGTCTTGACGAAGAGGCGGAGCAATAAATAAGGACAGGTGTATAAAGGAAAAACGGGGACAGAGAGACAATGGGGCTTCGGAGAAGAAAAAAGAGGAACAGCCAACAATATTCTGCATATAGGTTCGCCATTTACCGTGACGCACTACCATATCAGATGTCTTCCAACCACTGGTGTGGGTAGTAGCGAACTCTCCAAGCAGGTTGATGGCACTTACCAACCTTGTTCAGCAGGAGAGTCAAGACTTTCTCAGCCTGTGGTCGCATCTGGTTTGTTCCAACCATCAGCCGTTATAGTGAACAATGCGTGGTATGGCGGATACTCTGTCGACGTACGGAGTAAATCACTCAGCTAGCAGAGATTGTGTATTTTCATTACTTCGGTTATTGGTCGCGAAGTTACACGTTTTCCAACTGACCGATGTGTTTTTCACAAAGTAAACTTATTTGTTGCAATCCAGCCGGTGGATAGAACAGTGATCCAATATCGAGAGTCGTTACGCATCTTCCGCACAACTGGTCCAAATATATAATCCAAGGATCTGGTCCACACGCTTTGCAAAGCCCACCTTCATTCGACGGATGGATGTCTTTGCGACGCCATAAATGATAAAGGTTGGTGAGTGTACCGTGCGTCTTCGCCATCCTTATGGACACTTCGTCAGCAATATTACAAATTGACAAGAACACACTGCCCAAATAGATGGGACAACCGTAGGTCGCCGGCAGCTTACCAGCAATAACAAGAACAGGGTCAATGCTAAACCAACCCTGTAACCATACTTTACACTTAGATGGTGCACATGTGCGATTATCCTCTAAGTGAACCGAGATATACAGTGAACGATATACAATGCCACCAGGTAATGACCAATTAATAAACATCTCTTCAGCTGCAACTTGATGCTCTGAAAAATGAAACTTCTCCCAGTCGCCGCTTAATATATGGCCGCAGCCCCGGCCATCTCGACTACACGGGATGCTCAAGACAAGATTAGGACACCTACTTCATATATCGATCGGTACGTATCCCACTTGACACAGACCTAGGTTAACAGTATGATCCGACCAAAACCGAACACGCAGGCAAACAAGGAAACGTTTGAAGATTCTTTGATGTCAAAAAGTCCCTTGTATTCCGACGGAAATGTGGGATTATGTCGTCAAGCTGAAAAATTTAATCGGTAGAACTGTTGGCGGGTTTTGAAACACATTCTCGAAGACCTCACTCTACGTGTTTCTGAAGACAACCACTTCCACTGCAACCCACACATGGATAAACTAATCGTACTTTCAATCAGCGGGAATTATCAAGTCAAGTGATGTCAATATTATGATTCACGCACCTCGAGTGACGATAGTTCGGGGCTTTTCACACTTCACATCTTTCACAAACGAAAGACAACTTGCTCAACGAGCTTAACAAGCAAAAAAATAATAAGGGCAAAACTCACGGACCATCGGGTAAATGGATACAACTGGTGTTCACTGAAAATAACCACTGGGTAGTCTAAATCAACCACACGCGAATAAGACCATTTGTGTGAGGTCCCAACCAGTACTCATTGACCCATACAACTGCGATCCACTGCTCCTGCGAACGTTCACTGAAACAGTGGTCAAACACAAAAGTTCGCCGTGACGCCAGTGGTTCAATGGACGACGGGAATAATATAGGTGGCAAGCCATGATTTATAATAGTCACCGAATTCAAGGACATCCACTGCATGTAGTAGTGATCGGATTCGAGTGCCGCGCCTTCCGGCTAGACAAGCCTCTAATTGGGTCGGACACTTGAGTTACCCGATCCAGTTAGGATACCTAAAAAATCCTATCGCATGTTGTCTAGCACGTCAGACTTCTGAGTACGATTCCGAAAAGAGTCCTTCAAGTCAACCCTCTTTCGAGGCATAAACGACCACGAATTACCACAACGAATCGCCACACTGATAGACCAGTACACTCAGTTTAACTTTATTTCTTCCTTACTAACATTCTTCAATTCAAGCCAAGACGACTGGTAAACACTGGGACTGTAAATGTCCCAATACTTCAATAAACATGTCAGAAGGCTGTTCAGGTGAGTACTCTCTTACGTCTGGAATTGGATGTATGTTGTCTGTGAAATGCGTTTTCACGATCTTAATGATGACGTCCATTTAAC
>LOND01005479.1:0-10490 GCA_014220965.1 Paragonimus kellicotti
CAAATTGAGGTTTGTTTCTGCACTCCATTATATTGTTTATACTAATAGTACCACATTTCCAGCTATTTGATTTGGTTCCGATATTTGATGTCGTTGGTTATACGTGCGTCGCTCAATGTTCGTCGGAAGAACGTACACATGAAGTCTCATCTCTCTCAGCTACGCTGTGCAAGTTGGAATAGCGCCAGATTTTGACTTTGTGTTATAACACCATCTAGAATTTTGAGGTGGTTGGGGTTTCTCCGTATTTCGTGCTATTGCTCTTAACTTCTGTGTTGAGTTACGGACTTCATTGAGTCTGATAAAAGGGGCACGAGTGATTTTCAACTGGTTCATTAATTACTGAGTGTATTTCACTTTACAACCGACCATCAGACGACTTCAGGCGTTAGTGTTCTGTGGGCCGGTCTCTGAAAAGTGTATCTCATTATTTGAACCACGTTAAAAGAGGTTAATTTTTACATCTATCTATTCTAATGAAACCAGGAGTTTTTCAATTGGCGTCTGATAGAGTTGAAACCAATACTTTATCTAGACGTCTTGATATGCTTCGCACAAAAGTCATTGCAAAATCATCTCGGGCGAGCCTGTCACAAGAGTGAATATGGGTGTTCGGTAATCCTAAACACAGCCGTTGTTATTTAGGGAGGTCGGGATTTTCGTCTCATAAGTGTGGATCATTTCGGATGGTCCCAGTTTGTGGTGGTATACCAATGTTGTAAGCCAAGAACGCGCATGGCACAATGGTTTTTTATTCAGAAAACTCAACACGGTGTATATGCTTCAACACCAGAACAGACAAAAACACTCATTTGCACATAACACGGATTCAGAGATGCCACAGTTATCAATGGCAAGTTCATGTACTTTTCATGTCAGAGTGCATTCCAGTTTTTCTCCATGTATTCATCCAGGCTACTTCAATGCCTAACTACGTGCCTCTGCCTGACCACTGACGAGTAGAATAATGTGATCGTTCATCTTCACTGCACTGGCCACTTTCAATAGCTTGAGGTATGTTTTGACAAGATTCCTAATTACAGACGAACAGCTACTGTCTGTGGCACATTTCGACCAACGCGTGCGTCTGAATTGACCATTCTACTGGTTAATGATTTGTGCTTACTTATGTCAGTACAGTGTTAAAGTTTTCCATGGTAGTTGTTGCTTAACATGCCAGGGAACGTATTACTCCGACAAGACGACGCTCCAGTACGTATGTCCGATATCGCAATGGATAGGACTGCTTTTTTGTAGAACACTTGTGTTAGACCGGCCAGCCTGCAGCTCTGATTTAAACTTGGTCACCGTCTGTAGGACGTGCTCTCGGGACTAGTAAACACACATTGCTATCCTCAGAAAAGTTGAGCAGTGCCTTAAAGGGAGATTGGAATTATCGGTGCCTAAAATTCTTGTTGATTCACCTGTGAGATGCATACCGAAACGTTACATTACGGCGCTGATCGGAAACCACAGTGAATATAGTACTCATTTTGCAAGTTTTTCTGTTAGCACATTAAGGAGAGACGGTTTTCAGCCATGACATAATGAGGTAATGTTGTTGGATTACTATAGCAAAAGTAACCGCAAAATCCTGTATGGTCCCAATCTCTTCACGGGGCCTGTGTAGTGAATTTAACAGACAGTTACTGTGATTCCTTGCGCGATGATCGTGCAATCTGAGCACCAGCTACAAGCTAATGGGATGTATAGATTTCAGAACTAGTGTTTCTTTATGACGAAGGTCCGCTGAACAGTCAGTCCGAATGTGAGAGGTGCAATCGATTTGGAATGATGTCCAGTTTGGACGTGAAGTATACAGTTGCAGGAGCCTGGTCGATAACGTTATCAATGCCCATTGAAGCATGGACCGTTCCGTTGAGCAATGTCGATAGATGCTGTTTGCGTGGTTTCAAAGTTGGCAACCATCCGCACGCTGGTTGGAGGCACTGACATGGCAGTGTATCGCAGTCAATTGTGAGTCTATCTCCGCAAACTTGTAGACTCCTGCTTTGTGAAACACTTCATTTTTCACCTTCTTTTTCCTCGCTACGCATTCGTACTTATTTGTTACTTTGCTGCTTCGTAGATCAGGACCCACGGCGGCCCAAGCCACTGTACTCACGTGTTCGACCCAAAGCTGAAAACGAAGAAGTGAAGTTTTGGTCATTTTGCGATGAAAACTTTTCAATTATTTCAGATTACAGTGATAACATTACTACCTCATCCGAGTTCTATCTTGCTACACTGATTTTTCTGATGTTTTCACTTGTTCAGTTAATTTTATGGTCGAATAATTTAACCAACTAACCGACGTGCGGCTAGCTAGTCTGGTTTTTGTCGTAATGTCAAAGATGCGACAAATCGTGTGTTGTTCACGTCGTAGCAATTCAAGTTTGTATAAATCCTTACATAACCATATGTATATAACCAGTTACCCATCCTTGCAGAGGTCGTGATTTTCCTAACGTTTATATTCACAATCGTGTGTTGTCTGGTTTCCAATGCCGGCGTAATCGATTCGCATGTCACGATCACACCCACGCGATCGATTAGCCCTGTGCGAAACTACAGCAAAGACAGCGACAGACCAGTTCAGGCAGATGTCCGATAATTTCTTCCCGCCTTCCTAATTCTGATTGGCCGATATTGTGGATGACCTTCGTTCACCTCACACTTTCATTGGATGGCATCCGGACAGACTGCCTGTCCACACCTCTCGTTGGCTGTCGTTCAACCTTAGTATCGAACACATGATATGACCGACTTCACTTAGGCGTATTGTTTGGCGCAGTTACAACGGTTTCGTCATGAAACTGTTCGTGCTACCGTGACCTTCCAGCTGACAGACGGGAATGAGTAATAAACGCAATCGTCGTAGCTTGTTATGGATTACCTGCTTCTGTGCCGAATCACGCGCAGCTATTCGAGAGGAGGCCGATGAAAAGCTAGTGCGCCTCATACAGAAAGGCAACCTGACAACGATTGAACGTGCTCTACGACGAATTGGTCGTCCGCTTAACGAAGTCACTCTAATTGTCAAGCGTCGGCATCTGAGCACCGCCTATCCGTGCCTTGTAGATCACCGCGCCGCTGGCACGGACCCGTTCATTAATTTCTACCAAGAATGTTCGCCTGTAATTTGGGCGGTCGACTGTCTACAATGGCAAGTTCTTCCTCTGTTGCAACGTTATGGTTGCGACATAAACAGGCCACAAACTTGTCGGAGATGGACTTATATTTGTGCTCCTAGTTCCAGACCGAATACCGCACCTTATCGACGTTTTTGGACACGTGGACGGTACACCTATCAGTCAGCGCTGGACTATTTTTTTGCCAGTGTTTACGAATTCGTTGGTGAACAGCCGTCCAGTTACAACGGTTTGTGCGGTCCCAGTCCACTGACTTTTTATTTTTCTCATTTACCAGCACTCTTAAGCAAAGGTGTCGATGTACACCGCATTGATTCGGTTATTGTATTTAATTCCTTAGCAACCAGTTACGATCAATACTTGTGTCGTTACACCAATGAACATGCTACTGTTCCAGACATCCCCGAGAATGACGACGCTTTTGTGGAAATGACGGCGATGAAGAGACTGATTGAGAATGGATTTTCGCAATTCGAATGCATGGATTATTTGTATCCGTGTTGTAACTGGTTTGGTATTTTGTTATGCCTTTTATGCCATCCCAAAATTGATACATATGGAAACAATTTGCTACCATCCATTATAAGACAAGCAGCGTTGTTGTTAATCAACTTACTCGCGCTCAAATGCACTGTACCTACAGTGGATGAATTTGGTGAATCTTTGGAAAATCTTCATCTACGCAAAGTCTACTCGAAGCGTTACGTGGAACGACGTGATGTGTTCAATTGTAGACTTGCCAGTTTGCATCGCATTTGTCAGGAAATGTTATCACAACCGTTGTGCTTGAAAATATTGACAAGGAACGCTATGCGGAAACAAATAGGTGGAATTGATTTTTGTCGAAAGCTTTCGTTTGTTGGTCTTCCGCCCCAGTTGAACTCGTTCGTACAGTTTATCGGCCAGGAACATCTTAAGGCAAGTCATATGCCAAAACAGTTGATTCGTTTAGCTCAGGGTGAGTGGGTCGACGTAACGTTGGATCGTAAAAGTTCTCAGCGTTACGAGTTGGACAATGCAAACTGGACACGTCCTGCCGTTGACGCTCATCAAGTTTCATTAACCACGACTACTCTGGCCGAGTTGGCATTTGAAAGTTTTCACCAGAGATCACAGCTAGAGATTCTGGACTACACCAACTTTGTGGATCCTTCATTTCCCATTTGGTCTAGGGAATTACGTCGCGGCAGAGCCTCTGAACGGCAACGTTTGACGACCGTGAGGCGCATCGGTCCGGACCACGACCGTCAAGAATGTAACGGCAGTGAGAGAATGCACCCAGTGCGACCAAGATCAGCCCCTCTACCCGCCCTCCAAATATTGTAACATTTGACCTCTGCTATGAACCAGATCTCAGGGTTTTTTGAAACGAAACCACATGGTCTGTGTGCACCGTGACTTTCTTTCTCTCTAAAAGCTGCTATTGTTTGTACATGTGATTTGTTACTCTTTCGCGGCCATTGTTTTACGTGCCGTTTTGAAAACAACACGAACACTAGTTCAATGTTCTTGCCTCCTCGTAGTTTCAACCATACAGCTGTTTTATTCCCATGTAAAGATTTTTTCTATCAACCACCATCTTCTACCGTTAGTATATTTCACAATTTGAACTCTTCCCCGTCAAACTGCATTCACGCAACGGAGAAACAGAGACATTCCGGACACGAATCCGTCACCGGATTTTTCGAAGTTGGCTGTGCCGAATTTATGTTGTAATTTTTGTCTACCAGACTAGTGTTTACTATGCCTTTCATGTCCGTATTAGCTGTGATCTACACGACTCCTTGCTGATCGAGCAATAATCGATTTGTTTTGACTTGCTGGCCAATGTGACCATACGGCTATTTAAAAAAAAACCAATGTCATTCATTGTCTGCATCCACGAATGCGCAATTCCTTGTGTTACTACACATTTCATTAATATTTTTCAAAGGCCACGCCTTTTTAATTGAATATTTGTTCTTGGTTTTAATCGAGCACGTTTGGCTAAAGGTTAACCTGATCTTGTGCGGTTATGTGTGCATCGCAATCTTCCCACTCAGAAAGCTGTCAAGCCTGTACGTATAATCTAGGTGGGCTTCCAACACCTACGTCTTCTACTGCAATTATCTTCGAGAGAACAGTCAAAAGTCTATGATATTCCGAGTAACTGAACTACTTTGGCAACATAACTAGACTCGAATTTCGATCTTGGTAAGACTCGCCAGAGGCTGGCTGAAAAATCGACTTGAATGCGAATGCTCCGGTCACATGTGAGTGATGCTCACCTTATGTCATTCTAATCCCTCACTAACTGTCTCCGATTAAAACATTGCTCCACAGATTTTGTAATATCTGTGGTTTCGATTTGAATGAACACCCTAATCACGGACTCACTGATAGGAGCTAACACGATGGTTAGTTAATCTCTGCTAGGAACGGTCGAACAGTTTGAGCAGTACTCACATGGCTTGTTGGTATGATGATTTGGTCGCTTCCCCTGTAAGATCAGAGAGTGCGCTAAACCGGAGTCCAGCTGACAGTCACGCACTACTGACGTATCTCAACAAGAACGAAGCTTTGGCCTGATGCTTTTTTTCGAATGGATCCAGTTGAAAAATCTTTCTATGCCACCGAACGATGACCTGAGATTGGTGATTTCGCTGAGCAATTCCTGTTTGATTTGGAAGGACACGGTATAACATGGCAGCTGCTGGACCTGTCGTCTTCAGTAGCACTTTTGTTTTACTTGTCTCGTTGAGTGAAAGTAGTAGGGGGTTTTGGTTTTCATATAGATTGAACATCAGCACAATTGATCGCAGCTGTCGCATTCCCATAGACTTTCCAGTCGGCCCCTTTCGAAAAGAAGCACTAGACTCGAGTTTCGCTCTCATTAGAGCTCGTCAGTAGTGCATATCCTTGCCACGGCCGGGACTAGAACTCCGGCCACGCTTTCATGAGGCAACCGTGTTGACCACTGCGCCATTGACCTCACATTAGGCACGACCGAATTATCATATGTGAACGCTCAACCACTTTCGCTTGTGAGTAATGATCAGGTTGCTCGATAGGAGACACAGTTACTGTCTGTTAACTCCAATCGACAACCCCGCGATTAGGACTTCCTAGACAGGTCGAAATCTCCGATCTCATTAAACCTGCTAGGCGATATTTTAGATTACTGGTGAGTAGTCGAGGATTTGGTTAATTTCAAGTTGAACATCACCCACAATTGATCGCAGCTGTCGCATTCCCATAGACTTTCCAGTCGGCCCTTTCGAAAAGAAACCACTAGACTCGAGTCCCTATATGGACTCAGCTAGTGAGTGGTGAGGTCACTAGATACCGGGACTAGAACTCCGACATGCTTTTCATGAGCAGGCAATCGTGTTGACAGATAGGTGCGATAAGTATAAGGCTCAGCAGACGACGCGTGCATAAATCATGGTGAAACGCCAACCACTTTCGCTGTGTGAGTATGATCCGTAGTGACCGATCGCGACGAAGAAGCACGGTAACTGTCCTGTTACTCCGATCGTGATCCTCGACTAGTATTTCTTTGCAAGTTGAAATCATAGATACCACTAATTTGTTGAGCAGTATTTTGGTTGCTGATGACTAGTAAGGGATTTTAGTTTTGGCTCTCTACAAACTAACCAAACGAACATTGGCACTAAGTCTGGAACGTCCACATATCAAACCCAACAGTTCCGACATCCATCGTGGTTACTAGTTTGTTCTGGCCACAAGAGCTGGAATTTTTATCGCATTACAATATCATGGGTTGCTGTAAATAATCGTTATCCCTCCCTGATGAGTTTGAACTGCTGAAACCAAACGTGGAATGACGTCGTGGGGAACGTGTATAGGAGAAAACGAGACCACTATTCCAGTTTGGAGTCCCTACCGTGATAACTGCAACGAATTCTGTTGATTGGTTCTACCTAGTACAATAGCCGGTTGTTGTTTGCATCTAGTGATGTGATAGACACTTCGTACAACTGTTTATCATGTCAAAAAATGAAGAAGAAAGCATAAGTCACTTTTTTGTCTACCGACACTAGCGAAAATGCATGGCCAATGAATGAGCCACGTTTAGTGGGGCTCATGTTGCTTCTTCTCAAGTTCCTACCTCAACTAGTGTTGTGATCCAAAACGCGGATGGCACAAGGGTTGTTTATTCAGAAAAGCAACGCGTGGGTTATGCGTTTCAACAAGACAACAAACGAAAACACTCATCTGCATACGGCACTCGGCCCAGACCGTCACGGCTGCCACAGACGTCAACGCTCAGTTTCCTTTACGTTCCTTACGTACCAAGAACCATTTCATGCGATGCTGCACTCCAATGTTTCTTCTTGTATTTTTCCTGCGGCTATTTCGATGTCAAAATATATGCTCTGGTTCCACTACTGAATAGCAGTGGTGTGAGTAGTATAGCATGATCGCTGCCTACTCACTACACTAGTTTCGACTCTCTTTTGACTCTTCAGGTGAATGTGTTCCGATCAAAATTCGGACCTTTAACCTCTGATGCCGATAATTTTATCCGCTCGACCATCATTTTTATACTCGTCCGTTTTGACGGAACGAACACCATAGAATGGATGCTGAGAAGTTATGTGTAAATTCAGTAAAAAATTCGATAAACTAGAAAAGTCTCCTTATGACTCCAGTGTATGAACAATCCAGGGATATTGTTATCAGCGGCTACTACGTAACGCAACTCTTGGTAGGGGCTCACAACGAGTGTCCGTGTTGTGACCTGTCGTCGCTTGGGTGTATCTAACAGTTTCTACTAATGAACTGGTTTGTAATAAGTTACTGATAATAACTAGCTTGTTAACTAACCAGTAGCAATGTAACAAACTGCTAGGAAAGGGCTACCAAAAGGTAGAATAAAGGCTGTCATTCTTACCGCGCTGGAATAGCATGGTTGCGTCCTGAATGGTAGTTTGAGCCCTAATTTGATCAGAGCTAACCTCAAGACGGGATAATGATTCCTGTTTAACGGTCGTTATACAGTAAATTTTAAAAAGCTGCCAATCTACGCCCAATGCAGCAATACCTTTTCTTTAGAGCAGACTGTGCTCGTTCGTGATTAGATTATCTATATCTACACAAAGTCCGAAAAAGTTGAACAGTCTGTACATGTATATAACCGCTGGATGTGGATGTATAGAAGTGGCCTGACCGGATGTTACGCCGCAAGCACGGTACGCGGGTGGACAAAAACCGAACAAGGCACTTCGTTTGAATTCACCCAGAAAATGGCCGTTTTTGTTATAAAAACAACTCAAACCTTGAGACGCTGTCGTTCTGGACTGACGATTTCAGTAGTACATTATCATGTAGTAATTTCTTGTAGCTCGAACTATTGTCGATAGACTACAGAATGAGCCAATCAGATAGCGGGTCACGCATGGACTAAATCCGGAACATCTCGCACAATTGGTGTGTTCATACGATCGTTGAGTCCCTCACTTTCGAGTCTCCACACACACACACACACGGTTGGCGGCATCCGAAACGGATTAGCCTGTCACAGTGACCGAAGCCAGAGGACGCCTGCGCTTCAAACCATCACCCCAAGTGGCTTGCGCTGCACCACTTGTGGTTCCACTCACACACCACGTATCCGGTGTAAACCCGAAGGAATAAGACCAGTAGGTGTGTGAGTGAGGCCTTTGTGTCCAGCCGGCCAATGCTGGTTAGCCAATTGAATGGCTAGCAGGAAAAGGAAACCCTTATCTCTCGGAAAATAAACAGAGAGAGACTACAATGACAAGATCTAAACTGAGAAGAAAGATATGTAAAATGTAATACAAGAAGCATTTCAGTATACGAATGTATGTTCCTGCATTCCAGAGAGGATAAGAATGAAAAACAAGATTCAGAGTGGACTACGAAAAGAACAGGCAAACCATTCATCATACAATACACCAACAAAGCTGAAGATAAGAATGGGTAGAAGACCGCAGACACCCAAGTTTCTGAAAAGAGAAGCGGATTAGTTGCCAAACGACCATAGTCTTGGTCGATGCAATCATTAACAGAGATAAAATGGATATACTGATATGACCTACCTGAGCCTAACGTACTCGTCGTCTCTTCGCCGACGGTGCACTATGAGTACGCTGGTGACCTACTAATCCAAGGCGGCCAGCGCATTCACGGCCGCACACATCGCAACGCCATATAGTCATGTCACCACGACCTATGGCACCGATGGTTCCTTTGCGTACCGCGCGCTTCCGTTCTCGGCCGCGTAATAACTCCTCGTTGAACTCGCGGACGTTCGTCCGAATCGTATTCCTCCAGACCGTCCGGTTCAACGCTAAGTCTTCCCAACATCTGAAATCAATTTTACAACGTGAAAGACTCACCTGCACACATGCACACTTCCGTCTAACCTCGTGAAGAAATCGTGGGTCATCAGTCTAAACTGCCATCAACCGACCGCTTGTGGTCTTTGACAACCAACATGCTGAGCTTGATAGAATCGTGCTGAGTCGATAAATGAGGTTGAATATGTCGTATTCATCGATAGGTACTGGGAACTAACTAAAAGCAACACGTTGATTTATTCCTCTTAGGTGAGTGAATAAAGCACCAGTTCACACGTAAAATTGTGTTGAGTTACTAGTCGTGCTTTGTTTCATATCAAGTGCTAGTCTGGAACTCGGTTTCACTTCTACGTCTTGCTATTTTCGACTCGTCTTTTTCGCTCCTATTATTTTCTCGTCATTGTTCTCACCAGTTGTCTCAAAGGCTTTTGTTCTTGGAAACTTTGTCATGAGTTATGTAATACTTCGAAGGCACTCCTCCCCGAAAGTAACTATAAAATCTTGAGGCATGCTTCAACGTACACTTTATCTGAATTGACGAAAAGGAGATGTAACTGTCGACCTAACTTAAGGCGGCGGTACAAACATCGACATAGCAAAGCTCAGCCAGTTTCCCACAAGGGAATATATGGAGACCTAAATGACTAGATGTAGACTCAAAAGAAGGGTACTCTTTCGAAACTTCTGTTAAGTACATGTATACTAATGCCACATTCTTTCTCACCGAACTAAGGCAGCATCTAATGGGGTATGATGCATTAAGACCGTCCACTGTCGGCATAACAGAGACCTGGTGTATAACAGATGTTAAAGGCAACGAGGTCAATATATACCGGTATGACTTTATGGTGACAGCCGACTCATGGCATCTGCGGTACATGATCCAACTCTTCTGGGCTCGCCTGAAACCGTATGGTACATCGCGTATTTCAAGCAGTCATCCAGTTGTCTGATCGGTGTGACCTACTGACTCTCGTTAGCCTCGCTGGTCAATGACCTTCTACTTGATGAT
>LOND01005479.1:22317-32905 GCA_014220965.1 Paragonimus kellicotti
CATTTCCTAGTAATTGTCTTTAATTTTAATGAAGCCGAAACTTAGAGTGATTCTCCTCACGGGTTATCTGATGGTATAATGCGTGATATATTTATTTTGACCTAGCGGAAGAAATGAACTCTATATGATTTGTAATCAGAACTTGTTCGATTTATCATGCATTCATGGATAATAGTTGAGGTACTCAAGTATATCCATGCCACCACTAGATTGAAAAGATTAAGAGCATTCTAGGGATTGTTTGCGGTGACAAGTTGGAAACAATCAACCCGTCTACGTTGTTTTTTCGTGCTATGTTAATTCCTTCTTGCCTCTAGTTTTTGTTTCGTCTGTTTGTATCATCGATCACGATCGGTTTCTTACTGTGCCGTCAGTTAAAAAGCCACAATCAGCCTCTCTCTAATGTACCAGCTGTCCAAAGCGTTTCATGCTTAATTTACATGGGCGCGAAAAACAAATCACTATCATTTTGTGAGTAGTGAATAGGTTTCACACTTTAGCTTAACTCAGTGCTAATGACTTTTTTTGTATGAGTGGTTATTTTTGCATTTGCAACCAACACTAGGCAGATTCGCCAAGGATAATTGTAATCCGTTAGCTGGAGCATTATTTTGTGCGGGCAAATAATCGGGTCAGAAAGTAGTCCACATGCGTTGCAAGTTGCAACGATCGCACTTGTGTTGCGTTCTGGACCAACCGGCATGTGCTAATTTTAGTTCGGTACTAAATTTAGCCACATACATTTGACCTGGATTTAGGATCAAGTCGGAAAAGAGGAAATGATAAAATGTCCATCTGTCCTGAAACGAGGCCTACTGCCAATTGTGAAATGTACAACAGTAAACTATGTGGTTTCTTGTTAGGCCCGATGAATTTAAAAATGTTGGCAGTGGAACGTAAACTTCATTAACCTGTTTCTTTCAGAATTATCAACAAGCCCTTACAAAGTCCTCACTCTGTTCAAAGTGTTGCTCACTAAGTCTCTCGTAATACTGATCTACACTTAGGCTAATGTTGTTTATACAGAAAGATGTTCTCTTGCTCCACTTAAATGCATGTGACGATGTCATATCAGTTAACCGATTACGATTGTTACTGACAGCTGTCACGATTCACTCCAGTACGGGGATCAATGCAACACGCCCGAAAAAAAGCGGAAGCCGGAAGCGGAGAAACAAACAACGTATTTCGGAATTGCCTACTTGCAGAGGTATGAAACACACAAATTCATTCATAAGGAAATTAATCTTCATCAGCTGTTTGAAGGAACCGTCGTTTTTCTGGAATCTGTGCTGATTCGGTCAGGCGGAACCTGAAGTCATATTAATCCACAAAACAGATGATAACTGACACTAAGGCTAATCTGTAATCTATTCGAAATTTATGAACTATTTATTGAAATTTAATACATAATGTAAAAATCCACCGTGTACAACCAAAAACCGACATACAATCAGAATTTTTGAGGTAGAAAACGCAGTATTTCTAGTTACTTTTTCCGCTAGTTACTCAATCTCCGCAAATGTCGAGTTCCGCTGTCACTGCACGATCTAGCATCATTAAGACAGACCTAAATACCCATAGCATACGCTTCGTTCCCCCTTGTTTATTATTAATCTATTTCCGTCACTGGAAAATCACTTGATGGCTTGTGGATAAACCGCTATTCAGTACGTCACGAGACCTACACACATTGTTTGTTTGGATGAGCACCAACCGAGCATTTTCTCTGACAATTTGTTTATGAGACATCAACATATGACACTGCTGTGATGAGTTATGTGCACAGTTTTCGCAATAGTTTTGTAGCTGCGTATCAAATGCCTACAAGCGTACTCTGATTAAAACTTAGACTGACACTATAGAAAGTTATACCGTCCCAGCAACAAGTAGTTAATTCTGCTCACTCCAGAAATTCAACACAGAACTAGGTCTTACAGAGCTTAAACAGGTGACATTGAGATGCTCTTAATGTGTTTCACCGGATGGGGTCTATAAGTTGATAGGTGGTTATCGGAGGGAAAAAGACTTTTGACTGAGCTTCCCTGTTTGTTTTGGTCTGTTTACAAACTTACAGAAAAAGTTAACTGAAGTACAGTTTCCAATAAGTTGGTCGCACAGTTTAGTTACTGCACACTCGGATCTCGAAGCACTTCCCGAAATGGCTTCTGAGCGTCAAAAGTAGAACTGCAAAAAGTTCGAGTACAAAACGTCTTCGAGAATCTGGTCATCGAGTAGATCTCGTCAAAGCATTCCATGTTATCTGTCAGACAATGAACAAACACACCTTAGCTTTTTCCGAACCGTTTGCTATACACCGGTATGAAACCACCGTTATGCGTTCAGAAACAGATGGTACTGTACCTACCCCTACCCTGATACTGTTGTGAACCAAGGACGCGGATGGCGCAAGGGTTGTTTATTCAGAAAACCAATACATGGGTTATGCGCTTTCAACATGACTACAAACAAAAACTCATCTGCGTACGACACTGGTCCAGAACGTCACGGTTGCCACAGACGCCAATGCTCAGTTCCTTTATGTACCGAGAACCATTTCATGCCATGCTGCACTCCAATGCTTCTTCTTGTATTTTTCTCGCGGCTACTTCAATGTCAAAATCCATGCTCCTGCCTCACTACTGAATAGTAGTGGTGTGAGTAGTATAGTGCGATCGCTCGTCCTCATTACAGTAGTAAGTTATACAGAGTGAATGTCCTTCCTATTCTTATTTCCCTATCCTTATTCTTTGTCTACACCTTACATCTGCATCCGTATTTTTTTTATCATTATTTTCGATCAGATGAGTGAATGATTATTGATCACTTTGGGAATTTTTCCCGTAAACTGTCACTTCTCATTTTTTGCACTTTATTTCGCGTATGTAATTGAAAAGAGGGAACAAAATGGAGGCTTCAACAATCATTTTATATAACGACATTTATTCTTGGACAACATTTTTTCGAGTGTACTTTCGACAATCTTTGTGAACAGGGGATTTGCTTGAGTCCCACAACTCTTCACTGTGTGAATACTTTCAAGAGGTACCAAACATTCAAGATAAGGACGACAGGATTGTGTGACTCTTCTTCTGCTGTGGGATGATTATGGAGGTGACCATAATGAAAAAGATCTCAGGTTGGAAGTTTTCACAAATTCTTTGCTATTTTAACTTTTTATCCATGACTACACCGTTTACCGGCAAAATTGAGCTATCTGTTCCACATGACCCTAATTCTCTTTCACACATACTCACACCAGTAGCTTAGTCTCGCCAAATTAGTAGTCAACACACTTTTGACGGTGAATGTGCATGACTACATTTGTTCACATTAAGCATAGAGTTATTTTAGGTGAACCACTGGTTAAACGGTTCTATTCACCATATACATTTGGTACAATTTCTCGACACTCTTGAATTCGACAGAGGTTCGTTTCGCGGACGCATAGCAGCATTGATGATTCGGTGGTGCTTGGTAGTTAATGAAAGGAAAGACAGAGCAATAAGGATTATAAGACAGATCTTTGTGGAACGTTGTCCATTCATCTTACATTGAATCTACTTTCAGTCACATAATCCTCAAGCTACATAAATGAGTGCTCATTGAGGCCACACCAGCATGTAATGATCAATCCTATGAAAAGCTTTGGAAAACTCAGGATAGATCACACCAGTGGTCAAGTTAAAGTCAGCGGCTTTTATTCAAGAGCCACAAATAATCAGCAGATCTGGGGAAAATAGATACCACTTAAGGAAGCCATGTTGACTCTTGGTGGTAAGCTCGAGACCTGATAACTTCGTCCGGAAAGAGTCATTCAATAAGTCCATCAACATTTTGGAAATCGTTACACGCTATTGGTCGAAAGTTTCCCAGGACATCTGTACACTAAATTTTGAGGCTAGGTGATTGGGAACTGCTTTTGCTAGACGGTCAGTTGACAAGGACCGATTTAGTAGTAGTTTTAACAGTTCCATCAGTTCATAAACACAGTTTTTCCGGGGTAACGGAGGATAGAATCTGGGCGGGATTGCTTAGTGCTAATCGGTCCTTTACCTTACTTCTGGCTTGTGACAGAGTAGTTGGGGATAATTAAGTTAAGCTGTCGCCTATGTACTGTGAAGTCATTTCTGACGTGCAATTATGCACACTAACGTACTAGTCACCCGGAGTGTCGATCGCCTCTACATCTGTATTGCTAAATCGGTCAGGGGTTCGAAGTTGTGGAGTGCCACTTTTACTACTTATGTTTTCCCAAAACTTCGCTATAGAATGACTCAGGATTCGCCTTCAGCCGTCGAGGATAACCGTGTTGATAGGAAAAACAGTCTTCTCATACAGCAGCCTTGATGTGGTTGCGCCACATAGGGTACTTATCTTATACAAGCTCAGTGTACTCAGGTTGGTACCTGTTCGATACCGAACATTTCGGGAGTAATCAGACGTTCGGCTCCGTTTTTTAGGCCTCCTGGTATTTAACTAGGTCGGCCACCATCTACTAGAATGTTGCTGGTGAAAGCTTCTAGAGGTTTTTGTAATAATCGGAATTAGGGATTTCGGAAAGCTCTAAAACAATACTTAATTCGAAACCGTCAGCGTTAGTAATAAGAAAATATCGGACTGGTTGCAATGAGCAGTTTTATTCATGAGATAAGAACCCGCATTTACAGATGTACATCAGTATTAAAGAAATCAGAGTCTGTCATTGGCTGATCTCAATGGCACATGCAAGTCACAAGCTGTAAGCTGATTGGTGCAATACAGAACAGGGAAATTGGTGAATAACAAGAAGACGCAACATTGAAACTATTCGTCAAATCGTGATGTAGTATTTTTAAACGATGTTGCATTGGTCCCTGGCTAGATCGTCTATTGCATCGAAGTCTGGATAACCGGTGCATCGGGTAGATTCTCACTTCGGTTTTCCCAACAGTGACGTGGCTGTTATGACACGGAATAAATGTGGTGATGCAGCCAGGCAACTTGAGTCTAACTAAACACCTATGGTGTGTAAATCGATTGGTTCGGTTGAACTCATCCATACGAAACCAACCAGTCGTTTACGGAAGGCCGCAGCTAATGAATCATCAGAGGCAGTCTAGCCGCCCATTCGATCATAAACTGTGTTCTACATGCCATCGAAGATGTCGAAGCAATACTGAAGAGAAGTTTTTCTTTTCCGTTTGTTGTAATATCATGGGATCATCACAGTTCAATGGTGTAAGGAACTGGTCATCCAACGGGCTACTAGCCTCAAGTCCTGTGGTCCGAACTGTACTGTAAGGTACTGGAACTGAATCGAACTGAACTGAAATGAACTGAACTGTACTGAATTTCGGTCACTCTAGTAAGCTGGCATGTCAGCTTAGTGACAAATCAGGATGACATTTAAGCGCGGTATCAAATTTGCTACATTGGTTGCCTAAGTAATGTAAGTTGTTCTAGTGTATCACGTGTTAAAACAAACAAGCTACGGGCTGAGTCGAGTCAACCAACTGAAGAGCTGTAGCTTCGGGACGAGTTAGATTTGTTTATTTGACTACTTCTTCTTGCCCATGATGCGCATCATGGAAACTTAAGAAAACTGGATTGGCTTAATACCACACCTACTGTCTTTTGGATTCGGTATGGAAAGTGGCAAGTTCTCAACACAGTGTAAGCTTAAGAGGGAAGTATGTCCTCGTCACATACTTTCATTCCACAATATTAACCTTGCCGTGATTCATATAGGTACACCCGAACAATCTGTCAATATGTCAAGCAGCCTATCCTCTTTGCAGTATAGTTTATGTTTCCTTGTCTGTGGCTTCTAAGGTTTGTTATGACTGAGATAACTTGCACAGGTAATAATTAATCGTGCATGCCGACACTGCACTGCAACCGCTAGTGCCGAACTAATGACCCTAAACAAACCTAGTTCGCATCATGCGAACTATAACACAACATTTGGGACCATGTGGCTCTGCCTGACCAGTAAACAAAATTATCTGACCGAACCTGGCCACAACGAACAGATCGGCATCGACTAATTGCTCTGTTGTGCGTGAAATTTTTATTATGGGCTTATAATACTTAACTAATGTAGTCGATTTTCACCAGAGTTGGCCACAATATTAAGCTCAGTTGAAGGAAAGACACAAGATGAACTGGTTCTAGCTGTAACGAGGAAACTGTCCTGTTCACTACACGTTGTAGAAGTCCACGTTGGCCAATTCGTTGTCCTAGAGTAAACAGAAAACAACCTTACGGTAGTACAGGATATTCTATCGCTTAGATATGTAGACAAAAATGTATAGTCAGGTGAGCCTCAAGCAACCAGTGAAGGAGAGTCACATGGTCTGGTTTGAACACATAAAATTGAATGGATCAATTGGCACGCCAGGTGTCATGTGCGATAAGTCGTGGGAGCGACTGCGTCCACAGAGACATGCAGCAACATCAGCCAAACAGGCACTGCAGGTGAAAGTTTTCAAATTTTAAGAGGCGAACTTGGATAACACCGGTGATGTAACCGAATGCTAAAACTCAAAATCCCATGAAGACTTAAGCCATTGTTTTTAAAGTGAGGCTATGTAGACTTCTGGATGACTTGCCGTTCAAAAGGGCCGGAAAATGTTAAAGATTTAATAGGAGTTCGTTTTTGCCTTTCGAATCCAAGTGTTCACAGAGTTCATTGATGACAATAATTGACAGAAAAAGCCTGCTTAGCGGGGAGTTGCCATCCTTGATCAAGTTTATCGTACCTTATGAATCAGCGTATCATGGTTGACAATAATATTAACATTTAACCACGTTCGCAAGTAAACGGAAGCCTCCCTTATCGAAACTGCAGTGCGGGGCTGAAAGTATGAAACTACGTTTTTATTCATAGTCTTCTCTTTTTGCACTAACTGTCCTAAATTAGAAGCACAAAAATGTGTGAAGGAATTTATTTCAGAAGGGGTTATGGATTTCGTAGATGGTGACCAATACTTCTACCTAGTCGAGCTTGATATTTTTTAGCTCCACATATCACTGGCGGGTCACTAAGTTTAGTGTGCGGCCTGCTAGACAACAAAAGTGTACTATACAAACTTGTGAGACTAATAGCTTTGCTCCTATTGCATACAAACGGGGTTTGGTTAAGACACTGTTTCATAGAGCCAGGCGTATTTGCACCCCGGATACTCTGCAGACAGAACAGGAGTTGCTGAGACAAACTTTACTAGCAAATGGATACCCCGACAAATTCATTGAGGCACATAATACGGTGAAGAAGAGCACTGAGCCCATACTGACGGCTCAAAAGAAGGATGTTTTCCTATTCTTGCCATTCAAAGGTGACCATCTAGCCAACGACATAAAACAAAATTAAAGTCTGCTCTGGCTCGAACGTATGCGGCTGCGCAGTTGCGCTTATTTCAAACCACCAGAGGACCAGTTCTCCGCAATCGTGAAAGTAGTTTGTCAAACTTAAAAACAATGCCATTCCAATTGTCTACCCCATATCGTGTACCAGTTCACCTGCAGTTGCGGTGACGTTTACATAGGCAGAACAGATCGACAACTATCACAACGAGTCGCCGAACACATCCCGAAGTGGTTGAAACAACAGATGATGAACCAGCCTCAACTTGGTGCATTGACGGCTCGAAATCCAACGTCATCGATTGCTAAACACATCATGTCATGACCCATTAAACTCATTCAAAATATTGTTGCGCAATCGAAACCCCAAGTTATTAGCTTTTTGCGAAGCGATGCTCATTCGAACTTACCAACCGACGTTATGTGCACAAAAGTGGTTGAGGCAACCTATCGGGTTGCCATGGTCGTGATTACATAATAATTGATGTGCTTGTAGATGTGTCTAGTCCCTGTTTGTCCCTATCTATATGATGTATATAACTAGCATGTTTTACGTTTGCGACTGATGAGAGTAAATGAAATGTTAACATATCGCAATATATGTCTTCTTTCTGCTCTGATGAAGTAACAGCTGGTGACAAACTGACTGGGGCCTAGTTCTAGTTTCGACGCCGTGGGAACGAAAGTTGTGGACATAGTAACGACTCTATTGCACTTCGAATTACAGGCACTTTTATGAGTGGCAATACTTCAAGCAATTGGTTGGGGAATGTGGGACAGACAGGGGATGCACCAGAACCTACAAACGAGACGCAGCTGAGCTCATTTCTGGAAGTTTCATCACACTATCACCGTTCCCTGCCTCGCTTCCGCAACACTTTATCCTTTGCAATACGTTGTCACACAAAAATACATCCCGAGCTTGTGGTTTGATGCAGCACAGGTATTCATGGCTGCAAGAAAGAATTTGAAAGCTTCTTAATTCATCACCCATTACGATCCACACAAACCATTACCACTACAGAGCAGTGCGTCATCATGAAGTTTGGACCACTATTCTGCCACCGAATGAAGGACTGTTTTCTCAGACAAACTGCCTTTGTCTCAACCATCTAAGAAAAGCTATTCCCTGACAGAAAAAAGGCTTTGGCTATAACTTTCGAGATGAAACATTCTCAATACGACATCTGGGGATTATATTTCAAAATCCATACGGACCACAACATCTTTTTAGCATTACTAGGAGAGGAGAAGGGAATCCATCACAAGTCTTTGCCGAGAATGCAAAAATGAGCGTTGCTCCTTAACGCCCACCGCTACAAACTTCGTTTCGTCCTGGGAGTCAGGAATACTGGCGGATGCTTTGATTCGCCTTTCCCCAGTCAGCCCAACAACAGCAACGAATGAACCACTCGAATTGATCAACTTCATGCGATATGTAGACACAACGCCGAATTGGAATGAGAAGATGAGGCAGGTGATGGATCATAATTTAGTACTGTCTAAAATAGAACATTTCCCCAATAATTGAGTGGCCTGTGAAAATTGCTGCTGAGATGAAACTACTCATGCTTCGGAAGGATGAACTAAGTTTACATGATGGATGCATTTTCTGGGGCTCCCAAATAATTCCGCCACACAAGGTGCAATGACAAGTGCTATAAGGATTACACGATGTCCACCCTGGAGTGACAAGAATGAGAACGATTATGCGAGATTACTGCTGGTAGCCGAATATTCACTAAAGTATTGAACGATTTTTGAAATCATGTGAAGTATGTCAGAAATACCAACGTCATAAACCTCCTGGACCAACACCCTCCTGGCGTTGAACAGAGAGACCATGGCGACGGTTACCCATGGACTACTCCCGATCTTCTGCCGATTTTATGGTATGCCAGACTTTGGGGTCATCAACGTGCACTAAACGCGGTGATTCAATGATTTTGGGGAGTTCATTGAGAATGACTGAAGAGAGCAGTTGGCCCAGCACTGAGTCCTGAGGAACCCTGTTGGACACTTCTCACCAAGATGAGTGGATGCCACCCACCCAAACTGAGTGACTGCAATTGCGAAGGAGGTCCTCTATTTACCTTAAGCTGTGACCGGTGACGTTTAGTGCCTCGAGCTTGCGTGAGAGCCTTACATGTAAAACCTTGTCGAAAGCTTTGTTGAATTCCACGAAGATAACATCTGTTTGTGTACCACTGGCCTTAGTTTCAACCTAATGCTTTTTTGCTAGCAATAGGTTGGTCAGATAGAGCAGCCTTGGTACAAAGCTGGTTGGTAGGAGTGTAACAACTCGTTTGCCTGCAAACAGGTCTCGAGTCTTTTATCCAATAAACGCCCCGTTCCCTTCTCGACAACAGAGGTGAGGCTCACTGATCGGTGACTGACTGGCAGCTTGTGGCTGCTACTCTTATGGGTGGCGCAGACGAATGTCCATTTTCACTCCGTTAAAATTCGAATTTGTTATCAAGACAGTTTGAAAATTCGAGCTGGTAATACAAATATCCATCCACTATTTCCTTCAGTGCTACTAGACGGGAACCGTTCGAGGTCGATGACTTCCGAAGGTTGAGGTTCCTCAACTGATCTGCCACCTGTCTACTTTGATTTTATCCGAATTGAACACCGAGACCTTGAAAGCACATGAAAGAATCCGATGTCTAGGTGCAGTACAAAGTTGCACAATGAGTTACCAGGACATCCGTTTTCACGTCTGTTATTTTTGCTTCAGTAACCTCTCTGACAAGTGTAGACATGCCGTTCTCGTTGTCGTCTCTCTTCACGAGTGGGTATTTAACTTTTCTGAAGTTATCACTAATTGCATTACTGAACAATCGTTGTGCACTCTGATTTTCGTAATCTCTAATTTGCTACATTGACCGCGAATACTTCTGCAACATTCACACTCGTATCCAGACCCCTAAGTGGCCTCCATACCAGATTTCACCATTGGAGACATGTCCCGATGGGATCAGAATGGTACTCGGCAGCGAGGCCGAGGAAGCTGAGACAGAACATGGGTGTTTGCGCGTGCCTGTTTATTTTCCTCCACTGACTGTCAGTGTCTGCATTATTGTAATACTCGGAGTTAGGGACTTCGAATAGCTCTAGAAATCGTACTCGAACTGGAACATCCCACGTAAGTAAAAAAGAGAAGACCTTGTACTGGTTGCGGTACGCAGTTCTTATTCATGAGACAGAAAGTCGAATTTATGGATGTAAAACAGTATTA
>LOND01005482.1:0-10200 GCA_014220965.1 Paragonimus kellicotti
CCCCGCCCTTAGGATGATCAAGCGTACTTTCCCCGCATAGACAAGAGTGCATTTCAGACGCTCTACGGAGTTTATATAAGACCGCTTCTCGAGTATGCCAATCAGGTCGTGTCCAGCGCGCGGCTACCAAACTAGTCACGGGCTTGAGAAATGTCGCGTACGAGTCTCGACTTGAAATTCTTGATCTATATCCACTTGAATATCGACGACTCCGCGGTGATTTAATTCTCACACACTTCTTTAGAGTAGGTCTCGTTGAACAGTTCTTCATGATAGCGAATGATGACGGCCGGCGAGGACACAACAGGAAGCTTTTCAAGCTTCGTCCTCGGACCTTCCTTAGGCAGCAGTTCTTTTCTTACAGGGTTATTAACCTTTGGAACAGTCTTCCGTCTGAGGTCGTTAGCAGCACTTCCAGAGATCGCTTTAAAGCATTGCTTGATTCTCATTTACGAAAAAATCCATTATTCATGTAACCTTACTCTGTTCTTGGTATTTACTGTAATCCCCAAGAGCGGTGCTACACCCTGTTTTCAATGATTGCATTTCAGATCAACGGAAGCCCGCTTGACACTGAGCAAGAAAAACCGACTGGATCCGGGTACTTTGGGCCCTGCCTCGAACCCGTGTATCAATCGCTGAATCGCTGAAAAAAATACTTTTTCATCAAGCAACACATTATTGGTCCAAAAAATTGCGTCCCTAAAATGACCCGAAATGACCCTAATTTACCCCTAATTAATCCCTAATGTGTGCTAGCAGGGATACAACAATGAGCTCCGAGAAAAAGAGTGGAAAATTGGTTGAATTTGTTGGGCAGACTTTTAGAATCGTTGACTCAAGAAGACGAAGGGAGTTATTAGTACTACTGCAGGGCAAACACTTAGCTCGCGCGTCATTTAAAGTTTGTATTCGGATTCGTATAATTGGTTTTACAGTTGTTTGCAGACAACAGCTGAGCTGCAGTTTCAGATGTTTTCACACTCCGTCTAACAATCTTGACTTGAATGTCGTCGAAACGGTCTTCGATTTAATAACGCATTCACGTGGGAGGGCCGCCATGAAAATCGTCTAAACCCTCTGTAAGCTGCCTTGCCCGACCTTAATCTCCGGTAAGGAATCGTGCGATCGTTTGCACATTGCTCGTAATGGGTTTCGTATTTTCGTAACAAAATACATCTTGGTACACAACAAAACCTCCCTGCTTCCGAATCCTGCAAAGTAAACATTCTGGAATTTTTTGTACACATCGTGTTCTCTTGACAAAATTGTTCGATAATGAAAGAAGAAATTCGGAGAGATGTTGGAGTATTGCTCACTCTTTTCAGTCCCCAACACAAAACGTTGGAATATTTACGACACGAATGGCGATGATAAAAAGGAACAGTCAATTTTTAGACCTTACATTAAAGGATGGATTGTTCTCCGTTCCAATACAGACAAACCCCTGTGTCAGAAGTCTGTGTGCACACTGATCCGGACGGAAAGCACTAATCGGCAGACCTTTTCTCGGCAAACAGTCGGCATTTTTTGGCCTAAAGACTGGTTTTGACTCGGTTGCTTAACACATCCTCCGGGGCTGGATCCATCGCAGCACAATCTTAACAAAGTTTGTCAGTCAGTTGAAACTGTTGTATGCGCACTCTGGACAGCTGCCTCGAGCGTTTTTCACATCAAGTGGCGTTCGACAGAAGTATACGATCTTTCCCCTCTTTTTCAACTGTGATGGATGATGCTCTGGAAGGAGCGCTCAGAGGTTCCGAGGATCCCGGGGTTATACTCCTACCAGGTAGCACGGTGACTGATATTGGATATGCGAACAACATTGCTCCTCTTAGTTCTACAGAAAAGGTGCGGATCATGCTGAATCGGTTAGGTGTTGCCGCTGGTCTGTGTAGTATGCACTTTGCACCTCGAAAATGTAGTGTTACATAATTGAGTTGGCGCTGACCATGTCTTTGCTATTGCTGGCAGACCGCTGGAGACTGTCAGTAGTTTCGCCAGTTAGCCTGTATCATGTTGACTGACTGTGGCGGTCTGCCGACGCGTCTGTGGGAAATATGTAAGTTCGCGACCAATTATCGAGAAAATAAAATTGCACAGCCCTCACTGGTTAGGTCATGTATGCTGTATGCCAACGGGGTGCCCGCACCGGGTGGCTGCTGATGGAAGAAACCGAGAAGCGACCCGGCGATGAGACGGTCACCGACTACGAAAGCCTTAACCATCCCGCTGAGAAAGGTTGGTAGGTGCCGTCTGCCTGATTGGAGGGTTCGCGACCATCCACATCGCTGGTTGGAAGCATTGTCTGACATGGCATTTTGCCGCACTCAGTGGGTAGCCGGTATCTGCAAACTTGTTGATTTTTTTGTTTCGTGAAACTTGATTGTTTTTGTTTGTTTATTTTCTTTCCTTTTCTTTGCTGTGCATTCGCACTTATTTACTACTCTGCAGCTTGGTGGGCCATTGTCAGGACCAACGGCAACTCGTGCCATTGTATCCACATGTACGGCTCAAAACTGAAAGTGATAATGATGGCTGATCAAGAGTGCCTCGGAGAACGCTAGAAAAATGGGGGTTTGATTGCACTGACACGTTAAGCGGTTTGTCCGTGTCAGTATAGTGACCTGTTGCCTTGATGTGTCTTGCAATGGTCAGGGCATAACTTCGGCTTACTCGGTCTGTTGCCATTATCTGTTGCATCATAAGATTGTTTAGCCATTCTTTGCTCCAGGAGTCAATCTATCCTACAGATATAGACATCATCGCAACTTCAAACAAACTGAGAGATTACGTGATTGACAGTACATCTCGGTAGGCTATGATTGTGATCAGCCTGAATAACCCTCCTGTTTGTAAACAGTACTCGCCATTTGGTTGTGGGATATGTACAAGTCTGGCCGGACTATAATTTCCGCCTTGTGTCAGTTGTAGTATGGTCACCTGTGAAGGGTACTTTCAGTAAGGTCTGCTTCTTAGTAACCGTACACAACACGTCCGCTTCTTTTGGTTGTGCATGTTGAGGAACCGTTTACCAGTAATACCTTTTACTCTTTCTTCATCTCCTTGTACTCGGTCATTTGTACAGATCTGTTATGTCTTGTGAAGCGGTTTTCGCACCAGACGTGGTTGGTTAGCAATAGGCACAAGAGAAGAAACCCGTGAATACTAACCGATTCAAATGGTTTCGCGGTATACTGAGCATTGTGGTGAGCAATCCTATCGTTCAGCTTGAAAAGTACCGGGAAAAGCTTAGTTGTTTGGTCCTGCCTCGTAGACAGTAGACAAAATGTTAACACTTTGCCATGTCTTTTCCTTCGTTACTTGTTCGAGGATTTACAAAATTAGCTCTCACAATTATTAATCCAGACGTTCCATTGATTGCCTTGACGTCATGATCGCCGCTACTTTAAATGAAAATGCCCTGCTCATTAACAGCTGACTTGAACCGTTTAAAGGTCATGATACCTAGTCGTCGTCATTTTCCCTTGAAATAGGGATAAATACTAAATTAACAGAGCAAAAGCCGTACGGAAACGATCTTGTTGGTTCTGTTCTATTCTCACGTGCAATTCGGTCATTCATTTGTATACTGTGGGTATTTGTACTTAGACGGACTCAACGGAATAGTTATCTTTCTTTCCTTTTATTTTTCAACTGAGCTTTTTTTTACAATGGTTGTTCGGCAACTTTTTTGTTTTGTTGTCTAGTCGGAGACGCCAATGTTAATAGTGGTTAGTCGGATTCCGTTATGTGAACGTCGCGCTTTTCAGTTAGGTTGGGGTAATAACAATTATTAATATGGGGGCAGTGAAAGTCACATGAAAGCTGTCGCACATGTGTCGCTTTGCCGACGTCTACGACTTGAGTGTTTTTCAAAAGATGTAGACAATTTACCGGCTATTGCTTAACTTTGAACAGTGCTCTTTGACCAATTATCTGTCATTTCTCCTGCTTCTTTCTTTAAAATTTAAGTTGTTTTCTTTCCACGATTACATGGCAATAAAATTCCACCATCAATGTATTCCTGTTACTGATTAACCTTGACTTGTCTATTATTTTTTAGTTTATTTTTTTCCCGTCCAATGGATGCACTTATTTATCTATCCATGGATAATGCAAAGATAATTATCAACGTCCTTAAAGCTGTTCAGTTTAGGGATGTATGTTCACTAATTTCGACGCGTGCCTACCTATTTCTAATTTGAGCTTGCCACGGTGTTTGCCACAGCAAACGGATTGAAAGTCACAGTGGAAGATGCAAAATGCATACAGGGCAATGCATTTCTTCATGCTGAGCTGTTTCGAGAATATAAACTATCCAAAGATGTAATCTCGTTTAAGACCAATATAAATGTTCTCATTGTAAGTTTGGCTCAGTGATATGAAGTTACTGTTTTCCAGGATTGCTTGTCCATTTTTGGGGTAACCAGTCAAACTTCTTCCACCTCATTGGTTTTGACCTACAAGGACTACGGGAGCACTTTAGACCTTTTGTAAGTTCGTCTGTTCATATTTGACTTTCTGCTTTCGCTTCAGGCTTGAGGAAAATGGCGTAGTTGCCGAATGTAACATAAAAACGATGGAAGCCTTCGAGGTGTTAGATTTTGATTTCTCAGGCAGCTCGTCAGCAGACAAAATTATAGTCAAAGTAAGTTGGTTTCAGATTGGGCTTTTTTTTATCTAACTAAGTTCTTATAACACATTAATAACCTCGGTTGCTTCCTCTCAACTTGCTCTGGTAATGACATCTTAACTCCAGTAGTTTTGTGGGGCACCCTTTGCTGGCTCTTCTGGTACAGAATATACCGCTTCGTTGTATGCAAGAGTGTCGTTGGCTTACTCCCAACCGGAATTCTACTTTGACGGTTAGATTCGTTCATCTTCAACCCTTAGCCTGCCATTATCTCCACCGATTCCATCTATAAAAGTTCAGCATGAGATTGTGGTTGTCGCTGCAAAGGAACTTTAGCTCATACGTCGCAAGGTATGCAAACTGCTGTGTGAAACACAGGATCACATTTTGACCAGATATTGTCAGGCTGCTTAATCCTAGACGGAATCATTTGCAAAAACCGGGCTGGAACCTAATACTATGTAGTTGGTAATCGAGCTTCGTTACCATTTGTCTTCTAAATTACCTTGAGAAGCAATTTACGCTCAGTATTTATCGTTGACATCACCCTGTCATGCCCATTTTCTACCGTCACACTATTGTTTTCAGACGGTAAACCTGTAATATTGATGAGAGTTGAACAGTGCTGCGGCTTACTGTATCCATTATCGCGATACACGGTCCACTTATGCATCAATTGCCACGTGATTCTTGTTACTCGTCCCATCTCAAGTTGCTTACATCTAAACACATTCACACCTACTTATTCATACATGTCTCGGCTCGATGTAATTGTAGTACACAACAAGACATGGTGCACTTAACCTTGAACCGATGCACTCCGTAGACTACGACGCCAGTCAGCCTGGTCTTCACAGTGCTGCTGTTACAAGCCTATATGCAATCTTCAAAAAACGAAGTTTTAGTGAACAATCTAATTCTTCTTCACGAACACCCTTGGAGATTTCGTCATCTGTTAGTAGGTACTTACGCTATCGCGAATTAAAACACGAGTAGTCACTCTTACGGTGCGGGAATTTGGTTAATCTATCGACTTAGACCATCTAAACCTTGTTTGACTTCCGTCTTTTCCCCATAATTTTCATTGGGCTTTCTTTTGGGCATATTATTCCTTCTTTTGTCGACGAACTCAAACTGTTACGCGTATAACATTAGGCTTATTCACAGCACATTGGATATATCTTTTTAATGCAACGTATAACCCGTGCATATCTTACAACGACAGTATCATTCCATTGAAATGTTACAACTCTGTTCTAATTGAACGTCTTATCTGCCAACATATTCTCTCATTCAACTTATTTTATTCTTACACTTTTCTGATCCCAGTCGGAGTGTATGCGTGAAGCATTCAGTGAACTGGATATGTCCAGTGAGATACTGGAACTGACCCTGATTCCTCCTCCAGCAGCACAACCACGTTTGCGGTTCACAACGTACGGTTTGGCTGGTACAATGCATTTCGATCTCCCACGATCATCAGACCAGGTCGAAGTGTTTGAACTGCGATCAGCCGTCCCTCGTGTAGCTAGATACCGTTTGTCCTTATTGCGTCCAGCAACCAATCGAGCTCTATCAATGGCCACACGCATTTCTCTGCGTGTTAACGAGCGTGGATTTCTCTCCATGCAGCATATGATAAACTTGGTTGATGGCCAAGCTGCTTTCGTCGAGTTTTTTGTAAGTCTCCACTTGACTGTTTTTTAGTCTTTTTTCTATTTTCTCTCTACTGTACCTACGGCCTTTGTGCTTCCAGTTCGAATGTCAGCTTGCTTCATTTTCCAAAATCAGACATGCTCCACCCCGGATTAAATCAGCCAGTCATTTATCGTTGATGGGAGCCTGTAACCAGAACTCACACCGCGGAGTGAACATTCAGCACAGCCGTAGAGTTAAACTAGTGAAAATCCTTACACACAATTAAATGTCGGTCCAACCAAAATATCTGCCAGTTAACGTCGTCAAAGTAAATCACAGTAATCAACAGACAAAAGATAGGAAGTGACTGAATTGTTGTGCGACGTCACACGTGCAATTGGCTGTGTTTTCAGAGCGTGGAAGGCGTGGCAATGGGTTGAAACTGGCGTTGTTTCGTCAGTTAGCCTCATCAAATGAACTAACTGGATAAGGATTGCTGATGAGAATGAATCAAAAAGTGATATGAATAAATTCGTCCCAAATACTAATGGACTTGAAAACAATGAATGTAGTGACAGTGGCCCAAGAAACGCTATAACATTTGGAAGGGCTTACGAGAATGCATATGACGTTAACTCTTGAGATAACGTGTAGTTAAATCTGGCATAAAAAAGATGGCTTTCCTACCCTACTAAAACTGGCTATCACAGTGCAAAACCGAATAGGATTGTGAAATAAAGTGTATTCCAGATGTTTGACACAAGAAGTGCCGGGAATGACTTCACCGTCGATTTAAAGCAGATCACAGTGGGCAGAAAGTGTTAACATCGGGTCTCAGAGACTGAAAATAAAGCTTCCCGAGATTTACTTATACCAAGGATAAAGGAAGTTTACTTGATCAAACCATTCTGTAGAAGCGAGGATGAACTGTCAATTTTACGTAAACCTCCAACTATCATTAGATGGCACGGATAAGGCATTCTGGTAAATCAGTATAAGAAGGATGAAGCACACCTTGTAAAACGTTCATGTTGCTTTACACAGTAGAAGCAGTTTGTTCACTACCGTCAGTAAACTACATTCCATCAGTGAGGTAATTGCAAATGAACACGATAAGATGATTTTCAGTCTCAATATCCAGAAGAGGCTTCCACAAACCGTTACTTTAACTCAGGATACGTTGTAGTTTCTCACTTCCTACTCAGCAACCATATCTGGTACAATATTCTAACGTAGAAATTCTGATGCACCAAAGTGAATTGATTTAGCATGTAATGGAAAATTTTGTGCCTAAAAGGCAAGCAGATATGCAAAGTGGTATAGTATCACGTTGATTTCTGATTCTTTCAAATCTGTACTCCTACATCCTCTGCGGAGTTGGGCTTCGTAAATGATGCAGTCAACGTGGAGCCACCTGTGCACACTCCTGCGGTGAATCCCATTTAGGCGAACTACAATGCACTCGTCATCGTCTCATTCGAAAGTTTCAGTAATGACGCAACGCGTATCGGGATTGATGGGACTGTACTTGTATCTCTCATTCATGACTGGTTTTATAATATCAAAGTATGTTTACGAAGTTACCTGACTGAATCAGCGTTGTAGGCCATAGGGTGACTGACGACGTTCATTGGTTCGTGTTCTCTGCCCTTTATAGGCTGGACCCTGTGCCCCGTTTAAATCACGACAGTCTTGACAACTCATACTCTCTCGGACACTATCCTATCGCATTAGCCAACACTTGCAACTGGAATCGAACGATCTGCTCAAGATGATTTCGCTAGACTAAGCCACTTTTGTGACCTGAAAATACAACGGAGAAATATTACTTTTCTGAAATGAGAAGCGTTTGCACAAAAGATATCTTCTCGTGCTTAAAGTGGAAACCAGTATGAGGGAAGTTTATAATATAATCACGTTCTTCATCACTACTGGCGGTCGTTTTCCAGTCTCCGTTCAAGTGGGTTAAAGACGTCAAACTTGCTTCCTTCATCATTGAAACGCCTGAACAATATACCTTGATGTGCGTTTAGTTTATTTTTTCACCTACATGCCCAGTAACGTTTGTATCATATAAAACTGCCGTGAATGATGAATGTGAGCTACCAGGGAGAGTTTGATGGTTACCCACCCGCCCATCTAAAATCGGATCATAGGATTTTAGTTAGTACACTAATGTGTGCTTCGGTCCTGTGAGGACTTTCCAAATGTGATATTGCTGTGGAAGTAACCAGTACTTTTGAGGTAAGCCAAACCAAAATAACAGTGGACATCCTACGTATTTTTTCACTGTGATAAAATGCTTAGTTCTCTTTTTTGATTAATGCTCGTCCGAAATGGAGGACCGCCTGCTGCTTTTCGCGAAGCTTGTGTTTGTACGAGGCTTATTGTGTTGAACGTGTCTTTAATCTGTGAAAGGTGTACAAGTGTACGGCTTGTGTGCACTGTTTTCTCAGCTGAACTTATCATGTGGTACTTAAGTCGTCGTGTTTTCCGAATTGGGTTCTGCTGATACTAATGATAACTTCTCTGCGATGATTTTTCAAACAATCATGCAAATTAAATTTCGTTTTACCGTTGGCCCTCATCGCTCTCTATGTGCTCCATTGAATTATACGCGAGCCATTTAAATCTGTTGTTCGTATCACTGTAACATATCAGTTCAAATTTTTGTGGCTTTTGCAATGCACGTCCTGCCATGGTTAGTTTTTGACATCACACAGTTTTGTGTATGTCCTCCTAACTGTGGACTGAATTTCTATCGAAGTCTGCTGTTTGAAACTGTAACAGACAAGTCTACCTGCTGCCGTCGTGAGACAGATCTTTCGTTCCTAGTGTATATATCTTGATCAAAGGTTTGAAAAGTTATATATTTCGCTGATCGCTACACCATTACGTGTTCTACCAACGTTGATTTTCACTCTTTGCACAAGAGTAGTGCCAAAGTGTTTTGATGATCTGCTTGCAGAATGGCATCGCTGGTCTAGTACCTATCGTCTCTGGATTGCTTGATTGGGAGTCTGGAAACGTCGTATGCGGACTTCCTAATCAATCCGTCAATTGCCACCTTCACGACTAAGTGTTCTTGTTGTTGAAGATGACAATGATGACATCGTTGCTACCGTTTGCCTCTTACTTCGGTTATGCCAATCTGTGTTTTCTTATGTCGTAAGATTAGTTTGTCAGTTGTATTTTTTGCTCCTGTTTCAAGTGTGTTCCGGATGAGGATGATGGGGAACAATCAGACGATGATGGGACCTTGTCTCGGACTGCTCAGCCACCAGATGTGCAGTCAACCAGTCTTGCTGGCGTTCCGATCTCCGACGCGGAGCGACAAAGACGAACACAGACAGTTTGGGATCCGGATTGGAGTGACTAATAGCATACACCTCTCCCCGTTTTTATCGTTGTCTCCTTTGCCAATAAAGGAATTCTTCCACCAACCTGCTCAAGGAATATGAAACCAGTATGCATTTTTATCAAGTTTATCACTCAGATTTCTTCTCGTTGCTTCCATCTTAAAGACAGTTGGCGTTATTTTACCCCTGGGATTTTTTTTTCAGTGGCAAACCTCCAAAACAGATGAGGGAAAACTGTTGGTCATGTGGGATTAAAAAAAGCAAGAGGTGAACAAAAAAGAGACATCGAATCAACACACACTTCGATGCTCAACACGGGTGTCATCAGCTTCTCTTTCTCATCAAAACAGGTATCAACTAAAGAAGTTAAATCTCCTTCGAATCTCAACCACAAGCACCACAGCGAAGCAAATTTCAATGTCAATGCCTCCATGTCCCATACTCAAATCGAACGTTGCCTACTACGTTGCCCATTCCAACACCACCCACCGATCACAAACAAGGCGTGATGTGGCAAGTGAAACAATATTTTCATTCACACGGAGCCTATGAGAAGAGATCATTATG
>LOND01005483.1:15483-33655 GCA_014220965.1 Paragonimus kellicotti
TGACATTTGAAAAGGATAGTGTCGAAACTAACGAAAGACAATATATCCACAGAGATCATACTCAGAATTATCACTGCAGCTAGGTAAATGTTTTTGTGATCCACATTAGAACCCGAACTCCTGATAAAAGACAAAAGATAACTGAAGTGAAATAACTCGATGTTAAGTAGCATCTGTATTTTTTAGAACAAGGAGTGACTGCATAGATGTTCCAGAATGAATTCATATTTCAAATAAAATTCTAGCCTTTTTACTTCAATAACAGCTTTACTAACACAATGAAACCACGTTAAATGGTTTATTGTGACACCTAAATATTTACATACGGATGTTTTCGGTGTTATGTTGCAAAGAAGTAAAGTTGAGTTCAAGATGCTTCTTTTCTTCAGCAGAGAATAAAACAACGTCAGAGGTGAACTTGTTGAGTGATATGAATCGTATTTCAAAGCAGATGGTCAGTTCAGTAAGACCATACTGGAGGATGAGCACTATGGCTAAATTTAAGTGTTGAACACCAAAAACAACATCAGACGCACAGTTTAGCCGTCATGGAGCTTACATTATGTAATTTGAATATCGGCAAGGCATTTCAATTCGTAACGAGTGAGGAGACAATTTAATACCAAAGCGGGCAAACCGCAAACGGTCTGAAAGGTAATTACTTAGCACGTGTTTACGAGACGGTCGAATGACAGATTAGTAAAACGAAGTAGTTCTTCCTATCAATAAAAATGAAAATATTACTATATGGCAAGATAAAATGTAAGACAATACAGATTTGCATGTTAGTCAGTAAACGAATAAACGAGTAAACAAGACAGATTGGCATATCGGTGATGGGTCGCAAGTGACAATGTATATTCTTAAATGTGAGTTTGCAAAATTAACCGGTGAGGCTGTGTGTCAGGATTGCATTTTGCGAAAAACTTTCAGCAACAACACTTTTCGCACAAATAACTAGACGAAATTTGCAAACGTCCTTCGTTTCTTCTGCGGGATTCCATTATTTCTTCAGCAGTCAACTAGATGACGCTGTTTGAGTAAAAATTGTACGAAGCTTCGAGAATAATTTCTGAACATTCTTAGGAAACACGCGAACTATACTTCGCGTTACTCGAGTTTCTGTATCTCGATTTAATTAAAGTTTTGTTCATTATTTACGTACAAACTAACAAATGAAGGCGCTGATTACTGTCTCAGATGGTGTCAACATATTCGGCGACCTGCAAAGTCTGATTCGATTCGTTAACATAGGAAAGAGGTTGTTTCCTAGAACGGACGATATAACCCAACGGCTTCACTTCCCCCGATTGCTACATAACTTTTCACGCACTGAATTGTATGGAAGCTCCTCAGGTTTACCTGTAAGATCTACCCGAACGTGAACTATTCACCGCACGGACATGAAATGAGTGTGATCGGTTGAAGCCAAGGCAAAATGAGCTTCATATCACTCAAACGATTGGTTTTCTGTTGCAGTTATATGAATAGCTGATGACACTAAACCAGCTGTGAACTGCGACATTATAACGAAGAGTTTGCTATATTGAATAACTTGCCCTGGGAATATCACTTTAATAATCAATGCTTTTTCACAAGCTGCTTCGTCATTACGACCTGTTCGTTAGGACGAACTATTTTTCCGGTCCCATATTTAACATCACTAGAACACACCATGTTATATGTTAGTGAGAAGAATAATAAGTCTGTCTAAACCATCGGATTGAAAACCTGTTTCAGACCGTAGTGTTATTTATAGTTACACTATCTGTTATTAAAACTTAGCTGAAACAACAAGGGAAAACTTGCATTTTCCAAATAGATATTCCAGCTGATGGGTGTTGTATGATGTGCTTTCAACCGGGAACGTTTTGATAGAGTGCTTTGTGTAGCAGGCTGTACCTGTGATAAAGTAGTGGGAAACTTGATCACAAACTTTGAGATGTTCTCAAAATCTGTTATTAAAAAAAAATTTGTTATCACTACAAAACTTTAAATGGAATGGCTTCGCGAGCCTGTTTAGTTTAGCAATATGATCAACAAACGCAACAGAACAACAGCTGTAGAACTGTGCATTCGAACACAACTAACGAGGCCCTAAATCAATTTAGAGGTGCATGCAATTATTTTGACATCTTGGCAGCAAAATTGGGAACGGCGATTTTTACGAATGAGTTACTGAGCGAATATAAACCAAATTAGTCAAAGTGTAAATTAATTACCACCTTAAACAGCAGTGTAAAGTTGAAAGTCGTTAAGCGGTAGTGAACAACACACTAATGTGCAATAATTTCAAACTAAGTTCTTCAAAATGAATGTCTTGTGTGGCATTTAGTTCAATCCAAATTCAGGTGTTGGGAAGAAGGTCAACGATCTAGTTGATTCATGGCACTTTGAAATATATTGTCATTCTTTTAGCAGGATGTGCAAAACCCAAGCCATCAACCACATGATACATAAGCCGCCAAACAGACGTTGAAGAGGCAGAAATGAAACTACAGCGGGAGTAAAACTATTTGAACAACATCCTAGTTCTTAACGATCAACGACGATTACCCATCGACCTGGATGCAGACTACGTTCCAGTAATACGGTAGTATCGGACCTACTTGAGACGAACGAGATCACTGACACTGATCGTAGCAGTGGGTTTTCTGTTGTTGCTGACACATATCGTTAGAATCCAGAAACTTCACTTGGCCGTATCACATGGTTTCTCAAGTAACAGGGTGAGGATGTACAATAACGAAGCCAACAGGAAGGACTGATATGAGAGGATGTTCTCATACCTAGCTGTGCTTGCTGATGCCGGTTGCCAACACCTCAAAATCAATCCAACCCGGTGGTCTCACCGTATGTTAGCCAGTCAGCCGACTGTCCCACCCTCTCTAAGACGTCCACCGGCTTAGCCATATTATTGTTTCCCTGTGCACTGTCACGTTGTTGAGGTAGACGAACGAAACAGCTGACAAAGCGGTGCCGTCTCCGGTGGTCTACGTACGGAATGGTTCGGCTTCTACGTACATGCGCTCCGATTCTGTGTTGGAGGTTGTACGGTAGTCACATTCGATTGGATAACTCGGTCTAATGCACCAGCGGTAACAACGCACACACACTTAATTGCGCGTTTCAATGACGGGCTGGCTTAAGAGACAAGGGCAAAACGCAGCAACAACAGGCGTTGACAGAGGTAAATACAGCATGGCAGCATTCTCTTCGTGATGTGTGTGGTCCGGTTAAACGATTGGAACTTCGCTACCCTGTTGGTCAAACCGGACTTTGGGCGGTTAACGGATTGTCAGCTGTATAATGAAGAGTTGATCTATAGACATGGTTCGAAATTGTCTGTTACCATTACTTACCCAACTATTACTGATGCTGCTGCCGTTAACCTCCCACCACTTTCACTAGATAGGGTTAGCGAGGCTGCGTTAGGGAGGGTTCGGCAACTGTTTCCATCTTAAGCCATGCGGACAAACCACATAGATGATAATATTGTGGTCGGGATTAAAGGCATGAAGAGGATGTCAACGAATGCGTCATCCTTTACGACCACGACTATTTGGTATCTGGGTGCCGCGTGAACTGCTGGGAATATGCAGGGTTGGAAAATTGTCATAATTGGAGGGGAAATGAAGAACGGTTTAGAAATGGCGTCCCGTCTAATTTTACACATTTTAAGTGCCTGTTTGTACACACATGCCCAGAACTGGCAAACTTCTCACGTACCAGGTTATATTCTGGTAGTCAGTTGTTCTTCTTGTGGTCAACGCGTTTTTCTCACAGACACTAGCGTCCACACACACACATCCTGGGTGGTATAATTGAAAGAAGCCCATTTTCCATCTTCTAGTTTACTGTGATGTGAGCACAGTGACAAACCATTATAAATGTAACGATAAGCATGAGGAAGAAATTCACAGAATGTGGTTGAAACGTTCATTCAGACTTAATCAGTAATCCTGTTCGTCGCCGGTTCAATGTCATTCGCTATAAGGCCACGACAATGTGCCCGCAGATATTTTGCTTGGTAAAGTACAATTGTCAGATGAGCTGATCCGGAAGAATTAATGACACAGCAACAACGGAGACAAGCCAATCAACTTCGTAGAATCACCTAGGTGATTTGAAATGATAGGGACCAGTGCAAACGTTTATATGATATTGATGGGCTGATTTACACTTCGGTGTTGATGAGTTACTGTCCATCTCCACTCATCTACCATTACACACCAATCATTACTTGGCTTGGTTTTTTTTCAGCGTTCTTTTGGCAGCTGTCAAAAGATTAATCTAAATAGAATAGTCATTGTCGAAAACTAGCAATATTCAACCTGTGAGGCTTTAGCGTGTTCACATCAGCTTAGACAAGGGATTTATCAAAATAATTTTCCTTAAAATGACAGCTGATTATCGAAAGGCGTGGTTCAGATCTGGTGTCGTTTAGGGTATATAAACTACTCATGACCCAAGGGGTGGACTACTAAGTGGTTTGAAGTGTTGAACAATGTTGATAGATGCTATCTAGTTGGGTGACGAATTAGTGACCATCCACATCTGTGACTTGCTAATATAAATGACGTGGTTTGACGTTAACCGATCATCATTCACATCGGGACGCTGTTGAACGCTTTATCTGAGTGTTAGCAGTTGAGGACTTCCCGTGGTTTATTCTGCAGTTTGCATAGAGGGTCACTTGGATGTATCACGCATTATGGAACACATAAAGAAGACTGCTATAATGTTTTACATGTGAAAACAACTTTGAATGCTATCAAATCCCAAAGCAAAACAGTATTGCAACACTTCCCTACTTGTTCCGTGAAAAACAGGACTAGTGTGTATAACATAGTACGTCCGTCAAACTATCTTGTTTGTTTGCTGTTCAAAGTACTCACAACTTCTTGTTTTGATGAAGTCCGACATTTTCCTAACGGTATTCAGTAAAATGTCAAACAGGCTGGGTCTTTTAAATGTCATCCTCAAAACTGTGTCAGACATACCTGTTGGATGAGATTCGACTCTGCTAGAAGACGGGCGAGTTGCACTAAAGGAGATTCCAGAATGCATCCCTAGGCTAGATGCAGCAGATTGTTGCTCATAGCCCACCTGACGGAGTTATGCAGCGGGATTAAAAGCAAAGTTACTGAAGATCATAGAACTGTAGAGTGCCAGCTAACGGATATGTATCTCGACAGAGCCTGTACGAGATATCAGCTGTGTTAGATTCGTTAATCCGCGAAGAAGCCAGATGTGCAGTGGTCCTCAAAAGCGAGGAATGGCAAACAAGTTTAGCTGCAAAGACCCACTGTTCGGAACCATTCACGATATTGTGGGAAAAGAGAGGAGTAATAGACAGTGACTTGTAGCACATCAAACACATGATAGCCAAACAAAGAATTGACAGGGGATTAAATTGTATGGAACATCCCCACATTGTGTAGTTGTTCTAATTAGCCCGTTTGCATCGGCATCTTTTATGTTGATTTGTACTTATGTACAACATTCTTATGCACTGAGACTTCACCCCCAGGTAATTTCCTCCGATGGCTCAGAGTTGACAGATCAAAACGATGCATGTCCCTCATCAGACATGAGGCCATGACCTTTGGAGAATCATAAATAAGCCAGCCATTTTGTTTTTGCAAAGACTGATACTAGTGTTGGCTTACATACAACAGAACAACCATCCCATGTGGGGATCACGCCGCATCACGAAGCGGTAAGGGGTGCATAAGAGACAGTTCAGAGCACCTGTCCTAGCGTTCAAATAGTTATCAGCAGTGGCAGTATGTTCTGACTGCCAGTATGGCAGTAGAACACACGGACATGGGATGCACCACTATGCCATTAGGGGTTCCCAAACGAGTGGGTGTGTACGCGTGTGCAGTCGGGGCACAAACATTTGTCAATGTTTACAAGCGCTTGTCGAATGCCAGGATAACGATGATGTGCGCTATCACAAAAAGTGTCCATTAATCGTTTTGTGTCTCGACTGACTAGGTTATTTTGTATATTAACATAGAGGAACAACAGAACTCTGGCGCACACACAGTGGGCCAGAACACGCATCCGTAAAAATGGAATCCAGTCTTTCTACATGATTACGTTTGTCTACTGCTGATAAATAGCACTATGATGACGTTCGCTCAACTGACATACCTGAAGTGCACCAAATGATCAGTTGGATAGGATCATTTTTGGTCAGGATGCGTGAGTTGGTATTCGGATTTCCTCATCCCGATACAGTAATAGTCGATAGCAGGTAGTCTTATGTATATAAGCGCATCAGTTTGGTTGAAAGTGACGACCTAATCAATGTTCGAAGTAGGTCTGAAACCCATTCTCAAATATCTCTTCAATAAAGACACCATTTGATCAGTCACATTTGGAAGAACTATACTGGATTCATTTCGAAATACGAAAGAACATGTGTGCTCAAATGTTGCAGCTTGCATCAAACAGTTGAAACTCTCTTTTTGGTTTTAGCTCATTATTGACTTGAATTCTTATGGAATAACTATGGATGAAAGCAAAGTAACAGAAGGTTAAACTGTTAGGCATGAAAACATTTTGCTTAGTCTTACATTAGGGGATTAATTAGACGGACACATTTCACTACTTGAAGTGATTTTTACCCCCTGTCTGATTCGTTGTGATGTTTTTATATTGAATGCAAGCTTCTTTTTGAAAATCGCGCCTCTGTGACTGTAATGGATTATTCTTAAAACGAGATCTTAATCTTAAAGTATGTTACTATCATTGACAGGAAACGTCACAAATGTTAACACTAGCGCGCGCAAAAGCTCAGCTATTTTGTTTAATGATACAGTTTTGCTAGCTTCATATTTGTTTTAGTTACAATGTTGTTTTCAATGCATTGTCGAGAGTCTTATGTTGCACGAGTAAGTTATCACATTTTGGATTGCATACAACTTTCGTGAATTAGTGAAACCAAAATTTTGCTTTCTAAAAGCGAACTGTATGAATAATCTAATTTGACTGCTATTACCGATAGGCATGAAGAACAATTTAGAATCTGCAGCTTTTAAATATTTGGCAGCTAACGGATGCCCTTTGCCTTGTGTTTCCGCACAGCCAAATTGACTTAACGGAGTCAAATAAAGCACAAACAATTTTCGGCAAGCAAACCGACAGAATCGCACACACACACACACACACACACACACACACTTATTTTCAATGTCTCACATAAGCCTATCAAGAGTTGTATGTACGGTTTGCTGTTGATGCTTCCTAAAACATGTATGTTTAGAACTTACGCACTGCATCTTCCAACAACTGAATAAAAGAAACATTGTTCGAAGAAAACTTCCTTCTATATTTATAACGCAGTATTGTCTTGCGTAATTAGCCTTGCTTTTCAACCCTGTGGTTTAAAATAGGATTGACTGAAGAATGTTCATATCCAATGAGTTAACTTACCACATCGAGACCAATTTCTACAAAATGTCATACTTTGCTCTGTCATACTCCGTATTCAATAAGTATCAGAGGTTTAATTCGCACAGTGATTATGGATCTCGCAATGGCCAAGGTAATAGACGTATATCATTTTCGTTGTTCTGTCGGAGATGTTCCTCATTGATTTTTCGACACATATATGAACAGTGACATTGCTGATACGTGCCACAAGGCTATAACAGTGTAACTAAAATTGAGCCGTCCTGAAATCTGTTGGGAAGTAACACGCTGGTATTAGGTACTGTCAGACTACTCACACCAGCAATTCTGCGTTTGTTAACATGCACTTTGGGGCCACCTCCAGAAGCGGATATTTCAATGTGTAATAAATTTGTCATGGATACATCTATGAGATCAACTCTCAGTCTGACGATGAAACGCTGAATGTATGGGAGCCGCATGTTGAAGGTTGTTTAACCATCCGGTTGGTAATACTAGTGACCACATGACAGAAAACAAAAGTTACTTCATGGACTATGAGACTGCTTGTTCTTAGGAGCGGCAGTAATCAGTACTACTCGCTCCAAAAGCTTCTGATAATAAAGAAGAGAAATCGTAGGTAAATAACAATGTCATATAAAGCCAAAGCAAAAGGTGTGACAGAAAGCAACAAGTAAGTATTATGCGATAGGTTATGAAAAACCTAGGGTTCGAAGTCATTCCTTCCTATCGAACGGACTATCTGCTCTCAATTTGCATGTTGTTGCTTCACCTAGTGAGCTATGCTTTGCCGAGATCCTCTGATCGATATAAAGGCTGTTTAACAATTTCGTTCACCACTAATTGTAATCTAGTGCTGGTCGACCGCCTGCCATTTGGAAAGCAATGACACAATGATTCCTCATAATCAGTTCATGTGCGTTTGATCGATACTCCCAGTTATGAGTAGATTGGCAGTTTCCTTTTATGGTTCTTTCACCATCATTTTGCAACATCTTTCTGATAGTTTTGTTCTGCACGTACTGTCTCCGTATTGACACAAATAAGATTACTCCTCGGAGATCCTCCCCATCAGGGTTATGTTAACTGCCTTTCAATTCGCGCACCCTTATACCTGCCCCGACCAACCGAGCTAACTGATTCATATCGTATAAGATAATTTTGTTTATGTTACACTTGTAGCATTAGTGAATCTAACTTAGCCAAAACTTGTTTATCAGGAGGAATTTACCACCTAACCTTAGAAAATCTGTGTGACTATCCGATAACTAGGGAAAATCAAATCAAACGAAAACCAAGAAAAGCATAGTCAAATCCGGTTTTATCCAGAAACCGAGCGATAACTTTAATGGAATTCTAATAATTAGAGAACTAACGCCTAAATATTACCGAACAAGAGAAATGGAGGGCAGAAACTGTATTAAAAAAGAGAATGAGGGGCGAGAACGTGAATGAAAACCATCACTAAATCATATTAGCATTGAATTGCCCTATATTTACCATCTGCGTCTCGTAATGCAGTTTGTACACTCAATTTGGATTTTAGTTGGTACGTAGGTCCCCAATTCATAACAGATTAGCTGCTTTAGATGGACTTTGTGGTTGTGAATCGTGTAGAAAACCAGTGTGCATCAATCGTTGTGTAGGTGATATATTCACTGCATTGGCGTGCATGCAAACCAGTATACTTGACACACACCCTGCGACGTCAAGAACAAAAACAAATTGCCCCTTTCATCCAGATGTGTTATTAACAAAGTTAACAGATCTATTTGTTTCATATACGGACATGCTGTAGAGAGACTTGGACCATTTTCTCATTTCTCGAATTGGATAGCATGGTACTTCCTAGACAGTCTTCCTCCCACTGAGTAATGTGGAAGTTACCTTATAAAGATTGATAGGTCGTCTTCCTTGAAGGTATTTCGCTTAATAAACCTGTGTGTATGAGCAAAGTTAGCAGGGTTGTAACGGGTGCATCATTCGTATGAACAACTGAAACAATTCAGGTAGCCTAAGTTCCAAGGTCATGTGATCGAGTAGTAGTCGAGAGTTTCTAGATCGAAAAGAAACTGAGAGAAAAACAGCTACATGTTTTGTAGATCCAATCAGTCGGCGATCGTAGTTTTACCAGGTCTTCATCAGGCTTAGTCTGTAGCTATTGTTTTTGCCAATTTATGTGAAAGTTGATCAGTACTGACTAATCAGTAAGCTCGCAGATAATGATAGTACACACGGGGTGTTGAGTGGATTATATACGTGTGCTTTGAGCAACCTATTATAAGGTGCAAACACCTACATCGTGTGTTGTCGCACCCGGTAAACCTATCTGGTTTTGAAGAGATGGAAACAATTGGCAGAACAAACGACTAATTTGAATGCATCGGAGTAGAGGTTAAACTCAAGTCAGTAAAGAATCTCCACTTTTCGGATAACCCCTGGCTTTATATGATTATAAATGGGTAGAGGTAGTCACTTGTCACAGTGTCCGGAAAATGGAAGAATAATCCCTTCCGAAAATTACCAACAACGCGTCAGAAAAATCCTAAACTACACGAACCTGTGTCCAAAGGTCAAAATCACCGCTTATGGGCTAATGTGATCATCATAGGAAAGGCAACATCGCAACTTGGCGATGTGTTACTTGATACCAAGAAGTATGATGAAGTAAAGTGTACCTAAAACAATTGCCAGTTTTGATTGGTTAGCCATCCCTTTCACTGTGTGCTCACTACTACGTGATTCCCATTCTAATTGCTTGAAACGATCATTACATACTATGCAATTTTAATTCTGGTTTCTGCTTCTCTAGACAGTCCCCTTACGGCGAGCAGTGAGCTGAGCCACGAGGATGAGAGCAGTAGTCTTCTGGGACTGAGCAATTCCATTTCAGGAGTAAATGACGCCGGCCTCAGTCAGAATAGTTCGCACGGCTTAGGATCACTGGCTGGTGGGACATACCATTCTCATCCGTACGCCAATGCACCACAAGGGCTCTGTGGAGGCACGAATGGAAGACGCGGTGGTAGTGGTGGCGGCGGTGGAGGTGGAGGAAGCCGGGCAGGCAGTGGAAGTTCCAGCAGCGGGACGAGCATGACAGGGGGTTGCGGTGATGAGGTCGTTCACAGTGTATCAATCACGCGTTCCGGAGGCTCAAGGCCGGGAAAATCTGGTGGTTCAAAACGTTCGAAGGATCAAAAAACTACTCGCGTAAGTTCTCAAATCCCGTACACCATACTTGTGCGTTTGTTTGTATGTGCATATGGCTGACAAGTGTCCAGCACTGACAGCTCTACCGAGAAATTAATTAGGCAAACTTACACGTGAGGTTCGAACAAATAAATGCTTTTAATAATAGCATATTTGAAACCTACCGTGATCAGTTCTGCTTTAGTCATTTAACTGGTGTTCATGAAAGCGAACTATCGACAGAAAAGGCTGTTGCTGATACTGACATTTTTGGCACGAGTTTCCAGCTTGTTGAAAATGAGGCTTCACTGTCTGTTCGATGACATTAACGAAAGCAGACGATCAGTGTCATCCATCCCGCCTCATGTTGCCCGAGATGATGTCCTGTTTGGACCGGTTGTCGACCGGGCGGAATATCTTCAAACCTGCACCACAGATGGATGACGTAAGAGAATCCGTCTTTATAACATGTGTGCGAAAGGTCTGAATCAATGAAGCGGATGTCTGGTCGACAACAGGCCAATGTGCCAAATCTGTCATCAGTACAGGTTAAGCTTACTTGAGTCATGGCCACATACATACGAAATGAAATTACTGCAATTTTTCACATAAAACAAGCATCTTTTGTATTGTTGCACTTCGTATGCAGTAAACACGGAGCGTTTGCTCATTTTCGAGTTATCGTGCTAAGACTATCTGGATTGTGGGTAGAACCAGATCTACAGTTTTTTTCTGTCTCCTGTGTTAACCGTATTAATTGTAAACTTAGCGTACGCACCCAACTCAAACGAGATACACCGATAGACAGTAGGACATTTCAACTTTTCAAAGTTCGACGGCAAGCTCATCTCAGACCCGGGACTAAACAGTAACCGCAAGTAGCAAACGAATAACGGAATATTATTACTCAGCAGAATTCACCCAACAAATTTGTATTGCAGTTACGCACTAATAGAGATCAAAATAACGTTAACCACAGACTGTGTATTACGAAACTGACTTAAGCGAATAAATAAATTTTCATTAAATATGTCTGAACTATTGCCCAAAATGCAAAAATGTTCCGAAAGTAGTCTGACCTCTTCTTCAGAGAGGTAGCTGAACGTTAACTTTCAGCAATTCCATGTCGAGGCAGCAGTTAATGTAACAACAATATCGACTGTTATGTTCTGCTTAATGACTGAGAACAATTTTGGTAATACTGTGTGTTGCGTACATTGTTAAGATACCCAACGCATGAATATTAACAATGCGAAGCGATCAGCTAACCTACACTTCCCAAAAATATTCGCTCGAAAAAAAACATTCGCAGACTGATATGAAAGTCGTCCGACATCTACAATTCAGTGAAAGCAACGCTGAGCTGTTTGTGATTGTCGTAAGTACAAAAAGAAAGCCTGAGCTGCCTTGTGCTCTAACCCGGATCGATAAAGCCACATACCGATACACAAATTAATCATGTCATGAACCAAGTGGGCCGCTTGTACGATGAGCAAAACCATGGCTCCTGACACCTATGAGAATCTCGAACAGCTAACTAACAGGGTTGAACGGTGTTTGGTTGCTGAAGATTAATCAGTTTTGAAGGGCATACGACTGTTACCTTTTTAACTGACTGGGTGAAGCATAAACAGGGACACAATGCTTGAACATAGATAAGTTCGTTGTTTCAGGGATGACATTTTTACACCTAATAGTAGAACAGTAGAGATAAACGTGATACTGTTGCAGGCACTGATGTCAGTACGTCTTCCATGGGAGTAAAGTCAATGTTCAATCTGTTCACACAAAGCGCATGATGGGAAATGTACACCTCTACGTTCTTTGTTGATTAAGGAGAGTGACAGTCTCCCAGTGTACACAGTATGCGTAAATGAATTCTAAACTTCTACTTACCGCGTATTTCCTGTCATTGTTATAGGAAAGGGAGTAATTTCACTAATGTCAACCTATTTTGAATTTCCATCGATTTTGTGTAATTTTCACGTGACTATGTCTCATGGATTCTCAATGACGTGCAGGTCAGAGTTACGTACCAAGTAAATCCAAACCTTTGACGCTGCAGAACAAAAAGACTGCTTGGGGCTGGAACTGTGAAAGTTGGAATACGAGCTGTAAAAGCCGGTGGACATTAGAATCTGTTCCGTACAGTTAGGAAAAGGCTGGCGAGCGATTGGAAATAAAAACGGTCGAGAGAAATTACAATAGCAAATTAGTGAAGGGTATCACAAATCCGTGAACTAAAAACTGAATTACTCGAGGTAGGAACAGGAAGTCAGTCGCACCCCATAATGTACGTTTTAGACGGGATTCAATATGCAACAAACATACGGCAGATTAGCGGCAAAATTGAATGTTTGTAGACAGCTTTGATCTACCGGAAATTTACCGGTGGCCAAGCTGTCCATGGTGTTGGTTTGGTGTGTGAAAGCAGTATAGTTTCCAGGATTCTGTTTTGTTTTGAAACTGGTTTTTAGTAGACATCCCATTAGCAGTAAGCAGAACGTAAATTTTATGTATTAATAAGAGATGTTGAGGTCCGTTTCCATTCAATTGTTTCTTCAGAGAAAACCTCACCAAAGACGTCAGCAGCCGTTAGTATATCATATGTAGCGCAATAATTTTGTGGACTATGCACGTATCTTTTACATTTGACTATTTTGTACCAAATCAGGTACATCGTGCAAGAAACTGCAACTCTCTCACTAAGTAGCTACTTTTTCCATTGGTACTTGTCCTTGCCCAAAGACAATATGTTCTGTCTAATCGTTTTTTTGCATTGCCTACGGTGTTGTGCCCCATGTTTCCGTTTTTAGGTTCGGACTGTCCTAAACGAAAAACAGCTGCATACACTACGCACATGTTACGCTGCCAATCCCCGTCCAGACGCCTTAATGAAGGAGCAATTGGTTGAAATGACCAGTCTCAGTCCAAGGGTGATTCGGGTGTGGTTTCCAAAACAAGCGGTGTAAGGACAAAAAGCGTCAGATTCTGCTCCAACAAATGGAACAACACCAACAGGTGAGTGATCACTGGGGTGTAGTCATCTTTCTGGGTCTCAGCTACTCATCAAGTGAGCAGCCATAGTTAAGCAAAGTGGCTGAAGTGAGCTATTTACGTTCGGCTAGCCGGATTCAGCAGTTTAGGTGTAAAACGAAATGCTGGTTCATCACTTAGCAAACACTATACCTTTCGCATGACTGTGAGTTGAGTGCTGCGTAAAATGGCTTTGAAAGATGGGGGTGCTGGCGTAAAAACTTGACTCTCTAGAGGTATTAATAGCCTTCTGGCTAAAGTCAAAGGGACGATGCTTGTCGGTGGTTAGAGTTGTGGTCAGAAACAGAACGCAATCAAACTCATGTAACGTTTCACTTGTGAGGCCATGTGTTCCTTTTAGTTCCATTTCAGTTATTCAGTTATCATTATGTCTGGGCCTAATATATTGCAAATGATAACAGAGCATCTTTTTCGTCAACTTGGCAAAACAATCGTCTCATCAGAAAAATGTAAACGATAACACTAAACTCATTACACACATGCAACCCACAAGACGTGAATCGGTGTACGATTTTCCAGTGAACGACATGTGAACATTGGTCATCATAGACGATAACATGGCAAAGTCAAATAGACGTGCATAATTCAGTCGAAGTGCGCCTATGGTTAACATATTCCCTACCTATATTACCGAAAAGCAGCTTTCTGTGCAATAGACCATACGTGTTGTAAAATATGTCGCTTGCAAAACAAAGTTGTGTACCTACTCTTTCGACGTTACAGTTCATGACGATTGTGTTCTCTACATTGTGGGATTCTGATAAGTGCTGAATGTCCTCCCACCCGAACAGTATGCGTGGGGAAAAGTCCACCTGTGTGACGACATGCGACGATCATTGCGTCGCTTGAAGTAGACACCACCTCATGCCAGATAGTAAATGACTCATTTTTGTACCGGACTCCAAGGGCTAAAAATTCCGTCCAACAGAATAACTATTTTCTAGAAATTCGATCGCTAAGATGAATTGTACAAATATAGAATACATTTTCTTACGTCTACCAGCTCACGGTATTAAGAAAATGAACTTATATGAATAGAAGTTGCCCAACAGTAACATAACCCACTAGTTATTATTATATCATCATCATCGTCATCATCGTTCTGAGCATCAGAACGTCAGTGACTGATATTTGTATGAATTTCATACGAACGCGTGGAAAACAGAATAGAGCCGTAGAAAAAAATATGGGGTTGGACAGGACTTAATTCATAACGGCTGAAACCTCAACTCAAATCAGTTAAGAAGCAAAGAAGCAACCGATACACAATGAGAAGTTGTTGACAGCTTCTTTTTGAGACGCCCTTCAAACAACTAACTGATCACTGTCTTCTTAAAGTCTCTTATCCAATGTCGCAATAATCAAAGGAGCTTCGGCAGGAAAGGTTAATCATGTTTACAGTCATTGACTTGTTGGATATTGCACTCAGCTGTTAGGGTCAAGTATTCAGTCTTTTACCCAGCAACTTATCTTATTCGACTATATTTTCGGAAACGGAGTTCAGCGTAGGAGATGAACAAATATCCCCGATATCTGCTTTAACCACCAGACAAATTAGTTTTTAGGTAAATTACTTTGGATTCCGATTGAGGGACTGTACTTTCAGATAAAGTTATGAGGTGTCTTCTTTCATTGTGTTATTGATAGGGCGCACGTTAAGACCAAATGTACGATACTATACCAGCTGTGTAATATTAAAGCGATTTGTTGTAAATTCATACGTATTTATCTAAACACCAGTATGTTTAAATATGCCTTCCCAGTCGGGATAATTTTGAGATTCATATTATCCACGGTCAACTCGCAGCACCGTAGGCTGGCCCAATGCTTCGTCCGATTGTTGGAACCACTATGCAACAAACTGTACAACACAGTCTGGAAAACACATTTTTAATTGCTGATCCCAGAGATCTCAAAGGAAAGGACAAGACAGTGGTATCCTTTGGTTCAAACTCGTCCTTTACAAACGTTCAGCTAACAACTTTTCATGGTTTTACATGGAGTGACTCAATAGTTCCGCATCAACACAGGTTCGTAAAGTGCAGTGATCACAGCGGGCCTGGTTGCCGCGTAAGTTGATAAAGAGATACATTAGCTGAAGAATATCAAGCTAACAAGATACTCAGTAGCATCATTCATTGTGTAACTCGACCTGGCGGAAACATGTTAAAGTTTTGGACGCAGCCACTGTTTCTAACCCTGAAAGTAAAAACGTTAAGCTGACGGACAGAAACACGAAAGCAGGATAAGTGGGTCTGCTTCGTTAGTACTTAAGTCACAAACACGACACATTACATCTTTTTCTTCAATGAACATTCTATCTTTTAAAGACATCATCTAAATAACAGCGGTAACAGCCGTGGGCCCGTATTCACACACCTCAAAGTTCGGACCCTGATAACTTGGGTCGTCCCCGATAATTCGGTGTTCATACAGCCAAATTTAACAAATAGTCACTTTCTAACTAGTGAGTCTACCTTCGTGTAGCAGGCAAGCCTAATTTTCTCTTAACAGACTACCCTCAGAAGCCTTCGTACTGGTAAGTAGTCAACTTTTACCACACAAAAACTTTGAGTCGATACACTTTCCATGGCACCTAGCGAAATTCGTGTAAAAGCACACAGGTTGGTTGCTGCACGCTTTTAACTCGTCCATGGGACGTAAGCACAGCTGGTAGAAGTATGTTTTATGAGATTATTGCCTCATTCGCATAACAGTTAAATTCACCAATTCAAACTATGAAAAATTCACCACATCAAAATGCCTGCTTGGTAAGTAAGGACAAGTATATGATCGGTACACTGTTCATATGGTGACTTTACTTCTGCTGCACAAGTAGCCTGGTCAATACAATCAGGCTATAGTTACGTAGTCACCAAGGATAGAAAAGGATGAATTTAGAGCACGTAAGTAATATTACATAGAGATATATTCTACGGAGACATTTCGAAAAAAAATTATATTATGACCGACCTCATGGGTTCAGATACGTGGACTGTAGGCAATAAATATTCACTGATTCAGCTAAATGTAAAATAAGAATGAGGCACTGGTACACAGTACCATAAGTAAACCAGTCATGTTAGAATGAGTCTTGATTAGTTACAACATTTCAACTTTTAAGCAATGTCGACAATGTCAGTCCTAACAATGACGCACGCGGAAATAAGCGGGAGCCAGTAGGCAGCCTAAGAGTATGTTTTACGACAAGAGAAGGCAGTAAACTCGTGTAGACAGCATAACTAAAACACCGAAATAATAATACTAATAATAAAGACAATAACAAACAATAATATAATCCCTTGCCGATCTAACAACGTAATCGTCCGAAGACCATCCATCATCATGTTCTTTTCACGTAAAAAAGAGGTTTTATAGACGGCGTAATCGGTCAGTGACTTCCAACAAAACATATAATGTGCTTATCGGTTGGGCGACATAACGCACGAAGGGCCTTCTCCACTTGAATTACATGTCCCGTTTCTTCCAGATGTCATGTAAAAGAAGATTAGGCAGCGCAGGTTTTGTTGTTCACTAGCCACTTTGTAATATGTTCCGAGACATGTCCCAAGCGTTCTTACTGTTTTGACTGATATGCTTGACTCCACAATTACAAATAAATTCATAAATAACTTTGGATGTGGCGAGGGAGTTGCTTGTGACTCTCCTCAGCACACATGGTAGCCGTGTCACCTGGTTTTGATCGGTCTTAATTCCGCTGAGATGTACATAGCTCTGACGGCAAATTTTAGTCTACTCTGGCTGAAGGTGATTACATTCTCACCCTTTGTATGACGATGTTGTGTACACGGGTTTGTGTGAGGCTGCTTCCGATAATGACCATTTTGATCTTCCTCTTGCGTATTTCGAGATAGAACCTGCGAGGTAGTCGTTGTGCATCAACGTTTGATGAATAAAAGCTGATTCTTCCTCGGTTGTCACATGCGAGCAAATTCTGTGAATCCCACAAAAGAGGGTTCGAGTAAGACCACGTTCGAGCGATATTAGTGGAAAACTTTTGAAATGAATATACTGCCCAGTCCACGTGGGTTTTTATGCATTCCTCTCAGGATGGGTTAACGGATCCATGACAGGTATTTCCATATCCAAGAAGGAAAGTTTGTCATTCTCCTAAAATTTTGTGGTGAACGAAATGTTTAAGTGAAAACTACTGAGTTGGTCAGCATGCCGTCACGAGGCACAAACACAGTATATATCCTCAGCATACCGCTTACAAAGCATTATGGAGTAAGTGACCGTTGCCGCCTGTCTTTCTAAATGCGTCATATAAAATATCGGCGAGTAAGGGCCCAAATGGACTTTCCATCGTTAATTCATTAATTTGTCGGTGAAGTTTGCCATTGAATAAAGCTGAATATTCAGTGTAAACAGACACAAGAGTTTACGAATTTCAAACAGAGGTAGTGTAAGAGATATATTCTGCTGTAAAACCATGAAAAGTTGTTAGCCGAACGTTTGTAAAGGACGAGTTTGAACCAAA